>KN805440.1:30934-46129 GCA_000818945.1 Schizochytrium sp. CCTCC M209059
CCCCCCCTCCCTCCCTTCCCCTCCCCCGTCTCGCCCTCGCCTTCTCCTCTCGTCCTCACGCCGCCTTGGCATCGGGAGCCTCTGCCACGCTGCAGACGTACGAAGGCGGCGAGCAACTTCGTGAGCAGGAGGGCTGGGCTCGCATCGCCAGCGAGTCCAGCAAAAATGGCGGCCGAGGAGGAGCAGCAGGAGCCGGTAGGGCAAAAGCCGTCGCGCAAGAGCATGTTCAGCATGGTCAGTAACCACACCATCGCCCGGATCAAGCTCACCAACTTCATGAGCTACGACGCAGTGGAAATCTACCCAGGCCCCGGTCTCAATCTCGTCATCGGGCCGAACGGCTCAGGAAAAAGCACTCTCGTGTGCGCCATCGCCCTCGGTCTTGGAGGCACGCCCGAGCTTTTGTCTCGCGCGAAAAATCTCTCTGGGTTCATCAAACGCCGTGATGACGGCACGCAGGCAGAATGTGCGGAGATTGAGATCGAATTGAACAACAGGGGCGGCGAGCCATACATCATCCGACGCATTCTTCATAGAGCAGGGAGCGGTGGGGGCAAGGCTCGGAAGGGGAGCAGGGACGCCCAGAACCAATCCACTGTCTATTACAATGGAAAGCAAATCGATCCCGCAAAACTCAAAGACCATCTCTCGAGGCTGAACATCCGCATTGACAACATGTGCCAGTTCTTGCCTCAAGACAAGGTGAGTATGTTCAGCAGACTCAACGAGCAAGATCTTCTCGTAGAAACGATCCGCGCAGGCCTGGGGGAAAGCATGGTCACTCGCATGGACGAACTCGGAAAACTACAGCATCAGGTCCGGAGTTCTGCCAACACCGCCGAAAACGAGCGTGCTGAGCTCGAACGATTGGAGGCAGAGCTCGAAAGGCTTCAGTCCGCACTCGAGGCCTACGAGAAGCTTGAAAGTTTCAAGAAACAACTCCGATCGCATGAGGCCAAAATCGACTACAAAAAATTTCAAGCGGCTCGCGAATCGTATAAACTCTTGCGTGCCCAGATCAAGCAGCTCAAAGAGGCAAAACAAGCTGCCATGGAAGAAGAGGCCAAGGCTGACGCTGCGCTGAAGAGAATTGTCAAAGAAACCCAAAAGTCGCGCCATGGTGACGCGGAGAAGGGATTGCCGGTACTCCTCAACGTAGCGAAGCATACGAGCAATCTTTCTCGAGGTATTCGTGACCACGCCCAGCGCTCCGAAGCGGCCGCAGACAACATCAAGGACGCCTTAATGTCACGGCAAAATGCGAAGACAAAGGTAGAAAAAAAGCAACAAGAGATGGCCAAACTTGACCAAGCCATTGCTAACTGGGAAGAGGAGAATGATTTGAATGCGTTAAAGGAGACTAGGAATAGGGCAACTTTTGAAAGAGACAAGTTGCGTCAAGAGAACAGCCAGGTGCAGGCCCAATCGAATGAACTCAACACAACCATTGAAGAATTTCGCGCCGTCCTGAACACAACGCAACACAAAGCGCAAGGCCTGGAAAAGGAAATGCGTGCACCGGAAAGCGTGTTCAAGCTTCTGAACAATGGTGGCATCCTACACCAAGGCTGGCGTATGGTCAAGGATATGGTTAATACTGGAACCCTTGGGGGTAAGGTATATCTTCCGATCCTTTCCATCAAGCCCAAGTCCACGGAGATCGCCTCTCAGCTTGAGCGCATGATTACACAAAAACAGCTTGTCACGCTTATGACGGAGCACCCGGCTGACAGGTCCAAACTCATGAGTATAAGGGGTATGGATTGTTTGGTCTTGAACTCCTCTCGCGAACCGCGTCGAGTCGATCCCCAATTTATGAGGGAAATTAGAGCGATCGGCCACCTCGATGAACTTTTTGAAGCGCCCGACGTGGTCGTGAGGGGCTTGCGCGACATTGCGGGCATAGACAAGGTAATCGTAGGGTCTGCCGAGACGGAGCAGATCCTGCTCCGTATGGACGAGCAACGGCTCAAGCGGACCCTTGTCAACATGCGAGTCGTCACACCGCATCACGAATGGGGTTTGCGCGCCTCGCGCTACGGCGAAAGGGATGTCTTAATAAACACCCGCACATATCGCGAATTCCCGATGCCACGATTCCTGGGCGCTAACATGAAGAATGAAGAATCCGAGCGCCGCTTAAAGGAACTATTAGAAAAAGAGGCGGACACAAAGAAACGTCTCGAGCGCGTTGAGTCTGAACTCGCCCAACTCCAGCCTCGTCTGGCTGAAGCAGCGACGAGGCGCGAGGCGATACAACGCGAGGAGCGCGAGGCAGCTGATCAGATCAAGGCTTACAATACTCTTCGCAGCACACATCGGACGGCTAGTGAACAACTCGCCAAAGCGCAGCGCTCCTTGAACGGCGATCCAAGGCCCGACGTGAAGGTCAACGTCGAATCTGTCACCACCTCATGTTTAGGCATGGTCGGCGTCATGGAAGAGAAAGTGGGGGATATCTGCGCGGGCGGAGCGGCGCTTTCAACAATGGCGGGTACAATCATGCGTAGCGCTGCGGAGAACGCCAAACGCGCCGTGGCGCAACAAGTTCACCAGGTGAAGTTGCGAGAATTCGAGAGAGCCCACCAGACTCTCGAAAGCACCGCAGCGGAGTCTCAAAGGGTGAAGAACAAAGCACAGAACCTCAAGGATAACTTTAACGAAAAATGGGGGAGCGAAATCGAAGAACTCACTGTAGCTTTTGAAAGCATTTCGGATGACATGGAAGAGCTCATGTCCACGGCCATGTTGCTTCGTAAGCGCATAGACAGCGCCACGACTGATGAGTCTGCCATCGAGCGGTATAGAAATGTCAAAAAAGAGGTGGAAGATCTTCGTCGGAGGGAAGCGGATCGCCAAGAGCGGAATGCGAACGACCAGCACAAACTCGAGACCGAGCTCGCGGACTGGACGAAGAAGGTGCGTTTACTCATCAGCAGAGTCAATGACAATTTCGAGCTATCCTTTGCGCTCGTGAGCGAGAAGGGGTACCATTGCAAGGGCTCCGTCGCGCTGGAGATGGTTCAAGACAATCTCAAGGAGAGCGGGGTGGCCATCAAGGTGAGCTTTCGCAAGGATCAGGCGCCCCGACGCCTCGACGTGACCGTGCAGTCGGGCGGCGAGCGGTCGCTCTCCACCTTCATGTACCTTTTGGCTCTCAACGAGGTATCTAATGTTCCCTTTCGCGTGGTCGACGAAATCAACCAAGGCATGGATGAGGACAAGGAACGCATTTCCATGCAGCGTCTCTTCGACAGTGCATCCAACCCTGATTCTGGGCAGTACTTTCTCATCACACCCAAGTTGCTCGCGGGCATGCGATACCACGACAACATCACCTTTCACGTTATCTTCAATGGCGATGGAGCGCTCCCCTCGCGCAAAATGCAAATGAAAAAGTTTCTTGCAGCGCCCCGTGCTCGCGGAGTGAAACGTTCCGCCTCAGGTGTCGACGACAAAGACGGCAAGCGCTCTCGTGTCGCGGCCCTGCAGTCATGACAGATATGATGGATAGCTCTCTCTCCCTGTGCCGTTTGTATCGGCTCGGCTGACCTTGACATTTCTAGAATAACAACGTGACAGCTGTAGTGGGTCATTCATGAGTATCAGGCTACCGCCACCCCCGCCTTGAAGTTCAATCGGAATGCCACCGCGACTACCGGTAGAGAAAGGTTTTGACAGATACTGCTTCTCTCCAAGTTTCGCCTGTTCTTGATTCTTCTTCACTTAACCCCTCTGCACACGTCGACAAGTCTACCTCGTTCGGCGACGGATGGCGGCCCACGGCAGGCAGGTCTGCGGTCCTTGCCGCCGTGCAAACGCGACGCACGTGCGCCACGCGCGAGGCGCTTCAGCCCTGCCCATCGACCGATCCATGTTCGCCGCAAGTCGCCTCCATTTTTCCCTTCGGGGTGTCTGCCCGTTAGGTTGCGCCGCGCCGCGGTGGGCGGAACCGCGTCGCTTCTCGTACATCAATCGAGTACTCCTACTATACTGGAAGGCCTGAAAACTTCCGGCGCTTGTCGCTAGAGCTCGAAAGCCGCAGCGGAGGGAAACCCACCTTCGCTCGCTTGCTCGCTCGCTCGCTCGCTCACACGCGCGAGCGCCTGGCGCGCGGGGCTAGGGAGACGGAGGCGGCGTACTCGCGCGAGACGGGCAGCTCGAATTTTTTGCAATTGTACTTGCGATTGCGCGTCGGCGCTTGGTGCCGGCGCACGCTGTGTACGAGCGGGCGTGCTGACGCGTGAACATGGCGCCCGAGGACGCGACTAAGGAGAACGCGACGCAAGAGGATTTGCGCGCAGCAGAGCTCGAGCACGAAAAGAAGGCGCAGCAACACGGAGGCGCGACGGCTGCAAGGACTGAAAAGGGGGAGGCCCCTGAATTCGCCTTGGGTGCCGTGCGGCGGCTGGTGATGAAAAACTTCATGACGTACGAGTCTTCAGTCCTCGATGCTGGTCCCAGGCTAAATCTCATAATTGCCAAGAATGGCGCTGGCAAGTCTACGACGCTGCTAGCGCTGGCACTCGGTCTCGGTGGGCACCCGCGGCTTTTGGGCCGCGCGTCAAACATTGCAGGCTTTATTCGCCACGGACAGTCCATGGCGCGAATCGAGGTGACCCTGCATGATCCAGAGCGTAACCACTGTACGGTCATTCGGGAGATCGAGCGCGTGGACCCCAAATCTGCGCGAGCAAAGGAAGCCTTTCAAACCGAATACGATAATGGCGATGATGACGACGATGATGACGACGACGAGGACGAGGACGAGGACGACGAGGAGAAGAGGGGCTCCTCGCAGCGCAAGCTCAAGTCATCCTCTTCGCGTCGGCAAGCTCGGCAAAGGAAACGGGGCAGCAGACGCAAAGTGAGTGCCGTGTCGACATGGTGGCTGAACGACAAGGTGAGCTCCGAGAAAAAGGTTCGGTCCTTCCTCAAAAAGCGGTACAACACGCAAGTGGACAACTTGTGCCAGGTGCTCCCTCAGGACAAGGTGACAATGTTTAGCAGGCTCGACGAGGCTCAGCTTTTGACCGAAACGATTCGCGCCGGCATCGGACAAGCTTGCGTCGACGAGCAGCAGGAAATTATCAAAGAGCAAATTGCTCTTTCCCAAGCCGCTGTCACCGTGAAATCTGCTCAAGAGGAGCTCGAGCAAAAGGAAAGAGAAATCGGCACTCTTCATGAAAAAGTCAAGCGACTCGAGGAGCGACAGCAAGCGATTGCATGCATGGACCTCTGCGCAAAACGACTATTGCACCTGGAGATTATGACGTTAAAGAAGGAGAGCGACGACCTCAAGAAGAGAATGCAGACGGCCTACGAAGCGGTAAAGGCATTCAAGGCGCAACTTGCAAACGCAAAAGCAAGACTAGCGGCAGCGGAGTCCAAGATTCAAAGCGACAGCAAGCCACATCAGGCCGAGTCGGCTCTCCATCGCGCGCTGATTTCGATCCCAGATTGCGCAAAGCGCCTGTCGACGGCGGGGGACAAAATGGACGCCACCCTGGACAACTTCAATGACGAACGCCAACTCCTAAACAAGGAAAAAATCAAGCTTGAACAAGCGCGGGCTCGTCTTGGCGAATCGAGGGGCACGCTCGAGGCTTGGGCCGCAGAAAATGACGAGGATGAGCTTCAGGAAAGACGACGTGCAGTGAGCGCCAAGTCGGAAGAGATGAAGTCGAGGCAGCGCAAGCTCGGCCGCGAGCTCGCCAGTATCGACGCGAACATTCAAGACAAGGGTACAGAAGAGTCAGGGCTCCTGCGATCTCGCGACAAGCTCCGAGCGCACCTACAGTCCAAAGAGCTGGTCCTAGACAAATTGCGGAACACGACATTGAAGCGGGCCTGGAGCCTTGTCAAGTCACGCCAAGAGCAAGGTGTCGCCAAAGGAAATACGTATCTTCCACTGATGGAAATTAAAGCCAAGTCAAAGACCGCAGCCAGTTTCATCGAGCGTTGTGCAGGCATCAAGAAGCTCATCACCATGGTGTCCGACTCTTCGGTAGAGGCACGCGAGTGTCTGTATGGGCTCAAAGGAATCGACGTCATCGTCGTGCACAAGGTTGCGGAGCCTTCACGGCGGCTTTCCGCGGAACAGCTCTCTCGCTTCGGCTTTGAAGGTTACCTTGACGAGCTCATCGAAGCCCCACCAGCGGTCATTCAGGCTCTGCGGGACATTGCCAGCATTCAGAATTGCGTGGTCGGGCCCGAGAATGCGGCGCGGGCATTCTTGGCGCTTGCAGAGGAAGAGCGCACAAGGCTCTTTGAGGGTCTCCAAGTCCAAACGCCCCGCACAGCATTCTCGGTGCGGCGATCGAGGTATGGGGCGCGCAACAGTTTCATGACGACCCACGAGTACGTGCAAGGGCTTCCTTCTGCCCAATTCATTGGGTGCGCGGAGGACAGCGAAACAAAGCGGCGGCTCGGTGAAGTGGAATCCAACCTGCAAGGGCTGCGTCGTGAGCTAACTGACCTCAACGAGGACCGAGCTCGCGTGGCAAGCAAGCGCGACGCCTTGAACGCGCAACTTTCGCCGCTGGACAAAGAAAGCGCAAATATTCGCAAGCTGCTCGAGTTTGCGCGGAAGCAAAAGGTCCAGATTACGACGAACGAGTCCGAGATCAAGAGTCTGGAGACGCGACTGGAGGCACTTGCCGGGAAGCAGTCCCCGAAACGGACGGCTACGCAAGTTCAAGGCGCCATCGAGGCTTTGGTGGCTAGCGTGGGCGCAATGGAGAAAATGACCGAGAAGGTGATAGCCGGAGTGTCTGCGCTTGATGAGGTCGGCCTCCACCGCGTGCGCGGCGCTTCGCATCGTCTGCGTCTTGCTACATTTTCCACACAGGTGCACAAGGCGCAAACAAGTCTACAGCGCGCTGAAGATGAGCAAACGATCGCCCGACAACAACGTGATGAGAATCGAAATGCGCGTCGCAACCTGCTAGGCAAGCTGGGCAAGCTCAGCGTGGAGGAAGAGAATAGCATTTCAGAGCTTCCTGAGAGCAGGGAAGGAGTGCTCGAATTGCGCGAGAGTCTTCGTGTCAAAGTGCAGGCAATCATACCGGACAACAGTGTCGTTGAGCGGTACGAGACACTTCAAGAAGAAATTGCTAAACTGCAAACGGAGGTGTCATCCGCCGAGGAGCGTCAAGGTGACCGCGTCTCGACCCTTCAGGCCCGTGTGGACGCTTGGACCGCAACGGTACAAGACCTCGTCTCCAAGGTGAACGAGAACTTTGAGACTGGCTTCCATCGCATCGAGGAACAGGGATATCACTGCGCGGGTCGCGTGCAACTGGACATGAACGCATTTGCCGGCAAATCTGCGGCGCAGGTAGGTGGAAGAGGCCCCGAAGGCGTGAGTACCCTTGCTACATGCGGCGTCGTGATTAGTGTCCGGTTTCGCGCCAATCAGGCGCTTCAAAGGCTCGATGCACACGTTCAGTCGGGTGGCGAGCGTTCGCTTACGACGTTTCTGTATCTTTTGGCGCTCAACAATGTGTCCAAGGTCCCCTTTCGCATTGTGGACGAGATCAATCAGGGTATGGATGAGGAAAAGGAGCGAATTTCTATGCAGCATCTTTTCTCCACCTCGTGCGACAAGACGGCTGGGAGCCAGTACTTTCTTATTACGCCAAAGTTGCTTACTGGCCTTGCGTTTCCGAAAGCGGCCACGATTCATGTCGTTTTCAATGGCAATGGCGCGCTGCCTCAGCAAAAAGTGAGTTTTGGCCGATTTCTTCGTTCGCGAACCAAGCGATATCTCGCAGACAGGACAAAAGCGAGCGATTCTGCCACAGAGTTTGTCCCTGCGCCTGATGCTGCGATCAAGCGCCGGCGCACCTCTATCTCCTGTCGCTGATGACATGTTAGCCTTCTACGTACGTACATGGCTCACTCACATCGACGACACATCGATTAAAAAACAAGAAAAAAATTGTCTGTTTTGTTTGTCAACTTTGCGTCTCACACAACCTAACGACCAACGCCGCAGAGGGGAGCTCGAGTAGAGCAAGCAAAAGGGCAAAGCAAAGCGAAGCGAGAGCTGCGCAGGGCTGTGTTGCGGCCCGAGGCAGACGCGCGCGAAGACGCGATGGCGTCCGTCACATGGAGCACGGGCGAGCTGGAGTTCGCCAAGACGTTCTCGACGGAGCGCTACAAGCTGCTGGAACTCCAGCCTGAGCTCGAAGAGGCCTTGGCGACCGGCATGCCCGTTGAGCTGCACATAAAAGGCCCGCGTGGGAGTGGCGACAAGGAGCAAAGCGCGACTTTGTGCACGGAGAAGACAACCTACATGATGCGTAAAGCGGAGTCGAGCAACACGCACCTCTTGCTCAGCGCAGAGGAATCACGGAAAACCATTGCAGGTCAAGTGGACTTTGCCTATGAGTTGATTCGCGTAGCACCTCGCGTTGGACCCGTTGCCCTTCTCCTTCAGGACCGAGCTTTTGGCGAAGAACTGTGCCATGTAAGCACTGCCAGCGTGCTTGAAGATCCGCAGTGCGTTGCTTCAGCTGGGTGGACGTTTTCAGAACTTGCTGCGCGCATCCAGGCCAGCAACGAGGAGATCCGTGCCGAATTGGCGCGTCTTGGTGCATTCGAGCTGGGTTGCCGCTGGATGACGGTGGACGAAAAGTTGGAGTCCGATGTTATTGCTCAGTGTATTTCGGTCGTCGTGGAGACCGGAATGGACGCCAAAAAGGTATCGACTCGTGCAGTATCGAATGCCTTGGAACATCGTTTTGGCGATTTTTGCATTTCCAAGGTTATGGACCGCTATACAACGCAGAAAACGACTCGCGAGGATGGCGACGCGATTATCTCGCTTGATGCGAGCAAGGTCGCTCGTTTTTGCGCGGAGGAGATCTTTAAACAGAGCACGGACCCCGCGCTTGATGCCGATGAGTTCCTGCGCTCGTGGGAGCTGGCACTGCCAAAGGGCGTTGGCACGAGCGAGAGCGCTCTGGCTGGGCTAGCCCTTCGTCTTGAAGAAGGCAGCGGAGGGCGTCAAGTGTACAAGTATTTCCCAGCGACGCGGCTCCCCAGTGATTTCAAGTCGTGCTTTGCAGAGCTCTTTGCGGCACGCAAGCAGTGGAAGCTCGCTGACATTGAGCCTTACATTGCGCATCTTTTGGGTCCGAGTGTGAAGAAAGCGGACCTTTTGCGCCGTTTCACGCGATCTGTTCGCGTCTCTCTCTCTTCCGACGAGCGTGTCTTGACGTCGCGATAGCTCCGCTTCAAATGTATAACAAATCTTTCGATCTTGTCCATTGAGACCGTGACACACTCATTACAAATGACTTTAATTAAATCATCAATTCAACGATGCAAATGCGCGCAAGCCGCCACCCAGAGTGCAGGTCCTGATCCCTACATCACCAAGGCAAAGTCTCTGGCTTTTGTTTGTTTTGTTTTATTTGCGGGGAAAGTTAAGTTTCCTTGTCTCATTGCTATCGAGCAACCCATCACATGCGTTGCATCCTACCGAATTCGCGCTACGAGAGCACGAGAGTCGTTGTTGTTGTTTTTGGCGTCGGGATCGTTAAGAGCGCGTGCCGCGTTGGCGAGACTCTCTTCGCGAGGATGGTCAACAACGATGATGGCTTGATCGAGTTTGAGAAGGATGTCGTCCATCATGTGCAAGAGACGATTTCGTCGCGCAGGGCTTGCAGTCCAGGCGCGAAAGCTGACAAAGCCAATGGACGCACCACGAGCAGCGAGGTTCATGTTTTCCTCAACATGCAGGTCAACCTTGGCTTCGCAGGTGGCGAGCGTGCCGTGCATTCCAAGCGCTCGACACAGAAAGGTGAGCCAATGTGAGCGCAATATAGGAAGGTTTCGGACACCTGCAGGTTTTGACAACTCTATGGGCAAACCGCAGTCGAGTACATGGTCAAAGCCGAGTCCGCTCGTGCACTCTCGGACACTATCGAGAGCGGCAGTCTGCCATTCTTGCCAAGCCAGACCACTTGCATCCGTATCTGTTGCGGAGGCCCCATACGCGTCGAGTCCTGGTATCTCGATTGTCTGAGCATGGGAATCTGTGTTGTTGTCTGCAGCCTTCTCGTTGGCCTGGGCGGTAAAGTAGAGCATGACTGGGACCGCACCGTGATGAGCGGCAAGTTGTGCAGCCAAGCGCCCACGCGGAGAGAGTGGATCCGTGATGAGCACGGTGTCGTCAGCCTCGATGCGCATTTTGTAATAGAGGGCGGTATAAACTTCGACTGCAGGTTTAAGTGCTGCAGCGACAAGGGCAGCATCGAGAGCGTGCGGTTTGCGCGCGATTTGGGATTCTTCGACAAGGACTTGTTCGGCACAGGCTTCGTCATGAAAGAAGAGAACAAAGTCACCGATAGCGCATCGAGACACTGCGTCGCCGACAGCAGAGACCTTGCCAACCGCCTGCCCAGTCAGGATCTTTGGCGAGGTCTCATGGTCGAAATCCAGGTCATTTCCCGTCAGTCCGGCGATGTGACAGGCCGAGACCTTAACAAGGACCTGCTGAGGGCCAGGGCGTGAGCACTCCAACGTCTGGCGTTTGATGTGCCGGCGTCGATTGGTCAGTACCGTGTCCATACGCAGCGTGTTTACGTTCGTTTGCACTCACTTTTTCGCAGAGCACGATTGCGCCCGTGGCGTCGCTGGCCAGCGTGCGCATATTTGTTTGCTCCCAAGGACAAATTCTTTCTCTTCTCCGGTTCTGTATATCTCTCTCTCCCTCTCTACCCCTTATTTGCGCAAGCGTATGTGCGCGGCGCGCGCGCGCGCTCTCGCAGCTCGGCTTTCGCGTTCTCTTTCTTTTCGCTTAGCTTTGTCAGCTTTTCCTTTGATGCCGAGGGCGGCGACTTTAAGCTTGACCTTGATCGAAGTGCTCTTTTCCCTGCGGCGGAGCGAGCGAGCGAGGAACACGAGCAGATCAAGTTCGCTCTTGCTTTGCTTTGCTTTGCTTCGGTCGCGGCCGGATGTCCGCGGTGGCGCGCGCCGCGGAGGGCGGGAGCGCGCGCATGTCGGGAGGTGGCGCGGTTGGACGCCTAGGTGGCGCCAAGACCGTAGCGGTCGCCTTTGTTGACGGCGCGGTACGTTATTTAGGCGCGGCGGTCGACGCTTGACCTGAATGTTGGGAGGGGAACAGTCGGTCGAGCTCGCTAGCAACTCGCTTCGTCAGGGTTGGGGTTGGACGTCGCGTAAAGAATTGAGCCAAGTGTGACTGTCGTGAACAAGCGTGAGCTAACGCGTTGACTTCACGCGCACAGAACGCTCCGCTGTTTCTGAAGCGTTTTGATGATGAGGCCGAGAAAGATTCTCTCGACCTCTTGTTGGTGATTCACAGCGCATTGGATGCGATTGATGAGCTCCGCACGAATCGGCGAAGGGGCTCGCGCAAGTCGTATTTGGGTCTTTTGAATCTCGTTGATGGATATGCTGTGTTTGGTCATGCCTCGAATTCGCTGGTCAAGACAATGGTCGTTTTGGACGCGGAAGCCTGCGGATATGCAGTTCCTGACGACGCTGTAATGGAGGCGTATTTGAGCGTAAGTGAGCCTGGGCACGAGCTGAGCACACAGACCTTTTTAAATTTGCATCTTGAGATGTTTTGTCGTGGTGTGTGGACGACTTTGTTCTCACACGCGCGCGTGCGAGTGTTGACTGACCGACTGACCGACTTACTCTTGTCTTGCAAATACTTTACAGTCGCTGTACAATGCATACGTGGACACCGTTTCCAACCCATTTCTGGAGCTTGGCTCTGCGTTGCAGCTGGGTAACGAAGGAGACGAAAAGGGAGCAGCCATGAATGAAGAATCGCCGGAAGGTATTTCAATTGGGCCGCCGGGACGAAAGACAGCGCGTCATCCTGAACTACTTCGGGGTTTTGAAGAACTCGTGGAGAGCCTCGTGCAAAATGTGCAGACGGGCCCCTCAAACACAACTTAAAGAGAGCGATCGTTATAAAAAGGTTCTGTCAAATTACAGAAGAAAAAGAAAGAAAGGAAAGAAAGGAAAGAAACGAAGGTGATGATCGAAAGCACGCTCAGCTGCAAAGTGCACGGTGAACCGTGTGCAGACGTTGAAGCAAGTTTGTTAAGTGAAGGGCGCAGCCGTCGGGGCAAGATATTGGCATCCTGCATTGGAAACTGAGGTGGCGTCTTGTCAAAAAGCGAATGCTGAATGAAAGCGGGAGCCAAGCAAAACATAAAGTGAAGCATTCGTTCACAGGCCTACAAGACTAGTGAGGCGAGGCAGACAGTTTAAAATATAATTTGAGACACAAACACAGACATGCTCGGATGATCTAGAACGGACCAACTCGGGCAAAGGCTACCCGTGACCCGGTTGGGAATCCCCATGGGTGCGCGGTGTTCTGTTGCAAAACAGGTAGAGAGAGGGATATGATTTCCACAGCGGACGTGGACGTCAAAGTAATTAGCGAGCAAAGTCGTAGGCTGACGTTTAAAGCTGCGCGACGTTGTGGTGAGATTGCATATGGCATCTGCGGACTGCCTAATTGCCGCTATTTGACGAGGTGGAGTGCATGGAAGGAATGGAGGGGATGCCCGGATAGGACTTGTCCGAGTTGAATCCGTTGCCAAATGTGTTGAAGGGATGGACAGGGGCGGTCTCAAAGAAGGATGTTCGCCGCTGTTGGGCTTGGTCTCTGTTGTTGTAGCTATTGTTGTAGCTGCTCATGAGCGTGGCAAAACTGTCTTCGGGAACAAAGCTGCTTGAACCCGGGTTGGTGAGCGAGGACAGAGTGCTCTGCACATGATCCTCCTCTTGTGAAGGCAAGCCGTAGTTGAGATTGCCAAGGAGGTTGCGAAAATCTGCGGTGGTGTTGGGGTCGTAGGTGGAGGAGGTGGGCATGGTCGAGGACGAGTGGTCGTCATTGTGGGAGTTGTTCGCACCGGCGAGAGATTGCATGGCTGCGTGGGTGGCGTTGGCACCAAGCACGCCGCCCATGTCGAGAAGCGAAGGCACGTGGGAAGAGCCATTCGCAGAGGAGTTGCCAGCCAGCATGCCAAGAAAGGGCGCCGAGAAGCCACTGAATGATGAGACCGAGTAAGAGCTCTCGCGGCGCTCCTGACGAGCCGAGGGTGCGAGCGAGGCCGAAGTGAGCGGGCCTGAGGGGGAGGAAGAGGGCGCCGGGGGCGAGGCATGACTGGAGAGCTGATGATGCTGGGGCGAAGGTGTCTGGCGCCGGGTGATGGGCTTGACATTGGAGAGATCGACGTTCTTTTCGTGGTGAACGGTGATCATGTGGTTCTTGAGGTGGTGCTTGAGCGCAAAGAGCTTTCCGCAGCGCAGGCACTGGAAATCGCGTTTGCGGTTATGCACGGTTTCAACGTGGCGCTTAAGGCTGCCGTTGGCGGAGAACTTCTTGCTACACTGAGGGCACTCGTAGACCTTTTTGTTGATGTGAACATTGAGGATGTGGCTCTCAAGTCCGGAAGTGGTGGCAAAGGAACGGGTGCATTTTGTGCAAGAGAAAGGCTTGGCGCTGTTCTGGGCGCTCGCGGCCGCGGCCTGCTCCTGTTCTTGAAGCAGCTGCTGTTGCTGATGCTGCTGCATCATGGCGAGCTGGTTGGTAAAGGGGGCGTTGTTGGTCGGGGGTGGCGGTGGGGGTGGAGGCGAATTTCCTCCATGGCCGTTCGCGGAGGCGGCGGCGGCTGCAGCGGCGAGGTTGCTGGAAATGTGCATGTTTGCAGGCGTCGCGGGGCTGCCGAGAGGGGTGCGATCATCCTCGTTCTTGAGCGTGTCGAAGGCATTCGAGTGCGCCGAGGTGTCGAGCTCTGGCGGGATCATCGTCGTCTTTTGCGAGGCGTACGAGGCATCGTCGCTGCGGTGCTTCTTGAAAAGAGCCTTTTGTTCTCGCTGGTGATACTGATGTGGATTTTGATTGAAGGCGGTCAAGTCCTGGCCGAGCGCCCTCTTGTTCGCGTTGCCCTTATTCTTGACCTTGTTGTTGCTGTTGTTGTTCTTGACCCCGCTCATGGTTGCAGGCAGGTCTTGCAATGGCTCGCTCGCTCGCTCCTGGCTCTGCTCGGTTGCGCTCAGCTCAGTGCTCAGCTACGCTCAGCTCTGCTCTGTTTGCCAACAGTGGGCCGCGCGAGGTGGGGGGACTTCGTTCGTTGTGCAGGTGCAACCGCAAGCACCTGTGTGCGTGCGCGTGCGTGTGCTTGCGTCGCTACAAGTCTCGCACCTGGGCTGGCTACGCTCGCGAGCTAGCTAAGCTGCTCGGGCTGGCTGGCGCCGATCGATACCTGCCTGGCCTCGCGCAGTCTGTCTGTCTGTCTGTCTGTCTGTCTGTCTGTCTGCGTCTCTCCGTCTGGCTGTCTGTCTGGCTGACTGTCTGTCTGTCTGTCTGGCTGTCTGTCTGGCTGTCTGCTTGCCTGCCTCCGTGCCTGCCTGCTGACACCGTTGCGGCTTTGGTCTCGCACCGGGGCGCCCCGCTCCGGCACCGGCACTCGCGCTCCCTCCCTCTCCTCGCTCTCCCTCTCCTCGCTCTCCCCGCCAGCACCGCGACCCAAAGAAGGAAAGAAGGAAAGAAGGAAAGAAGGAAAGAAAGAAAAAAAGGAGAAAAGAAAAAGAAAGCATAAATGGAAGAAGGGAAAAAGAGGAAGAGGGATTCGTCGCCTGGCCCCATGCGAAGCAGCACACTCTCTCTCTCTCTCCCTCGCTCTCCCCCGCACCTCCCTCCTTCCGCCACTTCGGTGCGCGCCCACTCACACTCGGGCTGCGACCGCGCCCTCCGTCTCCCACAGTCCCTGCAGCGGCGGCGGGTCCCGCGCGCCCCTCCGACACCGCGGTGCGCGCCCGCTGCGGTCCCGGTGCGCGCGTGCGTGCGCCAGGCAGCGCAGCTCGCTGCAGCTCGCTGCTGCTGTTTGGCTGATGACAGCAGTGGCAGGGCGTCGTGCAAGTGCGAAGCCGCGCAGCGAGCGAGCGAGGGCAGCTGGCTGGCAGCAGCCGGCAGAGCAGCCGGCCAGCCTGCGACGCGGGGTAACTAAACCCGACTCCTTTTATCCCCTTCTCCCCCCTTTCCTTTCTTTTCAATTCTCTTTCAATTCAATTCTCTTTTTTCTCTTTTCTCCTCCATCTCCATCGCCCTCCCTGCCTGCTCCCGGTCTGCGTCTCTCGCTCTGCAGCCACCAGCCTGCTCTGCCCCGGCGAGACCTGCAGCTAGCCAGCCAGCCA
>KN805440.1:46327-91374 GCA_000818945.1 Schizochytrium sp. CCTCC M209059
AAAGAGGGAGCGAGGGAGGGAGGGAGGGAGGGAGGGAGGGAGGGAGGGCCGCGCGGGACTGGCGGCGAGCCAGGCGCGCGCGGTGGCACGGCGGCGGGAAGGAGGGAAAAAAAGGAGAAAGAAAAGAAAGAAAAAGAAAGAAAGAAAAAGAAAGAAAAGAGCAAAGAGTGGATTTATACTGACTCGCTCCGAGTCCGCGGCGCGCGATCTCTGGCTGCAACAAGCAAGGGCTACACGAGGGAGCGTAAGCCGCGACCCTGCTCGTGCTTGCTTGTTTTTCTTGCTCGTCCAGAGCGCTGCGAGCGGAGAGGACTGACTGCTGCAGTCGCAGCGCGGCGGGCGCGCGGGCGAGAAGCAATTTCTTTTATTTTATTGGATTTCATTGATTTGGAGAAGAGCGGAGCAGCGGAGTGGACTGGAAAGGAGGAAGGCGGGCGGAGGAAGAAAGAAAGAGGAGCGACGCGGAGGGAATGGAATAGACTCGAACGGCATGGCATGGCATGGACGGCATGATTGGAATGGACGGACGCCTGCCTGCCTCTCTGCATGCCTGCCTCTCTGCATGCCTGCCTGCCTGCGCTGGCAGCGACAGCGAGCTGCACCGGCTGCGGCGAGCACGGCGATCGAGCCGGCGCGTCGCGGCCCCTGCGGCGCGATCGAGCGAGCTAGCTCCGGCCTTGGCGCGGAGAAGCAACGCTGAGCGGAGCTAGAAGCAAAGCAACGCTGAGCGGAGCCAGAAGCAAAGCAACGCGAAGCAACGCGAAGCAACGCGAAGCAACGCGAAGCAACACGCGAAGCAACGCGAAGCGGGGACCGTAAAGAACCAGCCTGCGAGGGTGGAATAGTCGTCGGCGGTCAGAGTCGAAAACTTAGACTCTCCGAGTCTGTCTCTCTCTGTCTCTCTCTCTCTCTCTCTGAGTCTGTCTGTCTCTCTCCGCTTTTCCCGACTCCGAGCAAGCTCGCGCTGCTCTCTAACTAACTATACCTAACTGTAATTTACACACGTGCCGTTGTCTGTCTGTCTGTCTGTCTGTTTGTTTGTCTGTCTAGCTGTCTGTTTGTATTTCTCTCACTGTCAGTGCCTTCTTCTATGCTGTATGGTGATGCATACATACATACATGCATGCATGCATGTGAAGCAAGTGCCAGGTGGCTGCGGGCTTGATTGACAGGGCAGCAAGCGCAAGAAAACCCGAAAGGAATGAATCCAGTCGCAGCCGCACCGCAGTGGCCGCTGCGTAGAGAGGGAGAAGTGGCTGGGAAGGGGAAGATCTCCACCGCTTGGTTGCTCGCCGTGCCGCACGCAGCCGCTCCACCTGGCAAGTCCAGCCCAGCCTAGCCCGGCCCAGCCCGACCGCTCTACTCCGCTTGCACCCTTGCGCCCCAGGCCTCCCGGTCCTTCGCAGCGCGTATGGAGCCGCCGCCGGCCGCGTGCAACCGCCGCCGCGCGAGGCAAGAGCCCGAAAATGGCGAAATTGCTTTCATCACTTCTTCGGATCGGCAAGATCGCATCCTTTGACTCGCAGTGTCCGCCTTGCACTCGCCATGGTCGAAGCGCTACACTGCTGCACTGCTGCACTGCTACACTGCTTGCTCGCTCGCTCGCTCACTTGGTCCGGTCGATACAGGCGCCGCCGCAGCGCGCAAGACGACTCACCGCGAGACGACTCACAGCATGAGCGCTCGAGAAGGGTGAACCGCCCCGCCCTCGAGGCAAGCAAGCAAGCAAGCAAGCAAGCAAGCAAACACTACAAGCTAGCTTGCGACAAAAGCAACAGCCAGAAGCAACAGCAGGCAGGCAAGAAAGCAAGAAACCCCAAGTACTAGCCTACTACGTGAGGCGTAGCGAGCTCATGCGCCATGCAGACATGGCGCGGACGTCGCGGCGGTCGTCATAAGCAGACCTATACGTATCCCTTTCATGGTACCATGATTGGGGGGAAAGACTAAGCGAGAGAATAGCGACCGCCGCACCGCGGCAGGACCAGAAGGCACGGCATTGCAAGGCGCAGGAGCAGCAAGCGAGCAAGCAAAAGCGACAGCAGCCATGGCAACTGGCACGCGATGCGACAGCAAGAACTGGGCTGGGATGGATAATGCACGAACAGCTCCAGAAACTGTGCAAGTGCAAGGCAGGAAGGGGGCTGCACAAAGAAGTGGATTCGTGCACAAGCGGTGCTAGAGGAGACGATCTACGCACGTCCCCCAGCGCGCAGGGCCGTAAGGGTTAACGCTATTGGCTTTTAGGGCAGCTGCCGGTGGTGGCGTGCACACGCGCAGTGTCCACCTCCCACACGAGCTCCACTGGCCCGCAGCGCAGCACTTTACAGTGCAACGCTCCGTGCACCGCGGCAAAGTCGACGCGAAAAGTAGTCAGGTGCGGGGCGACAGAGAGCGTCCATGGAGCCCGTAAGGAAGGGCACGCGCCCCAGGTGTGGGCAGGGCCGCCCCTGCCTGTCCGGCTGTCTGTCTTGTGTCTTATTTTATCGCCGCGTTGCCGCCACGCGAACGTTCTGCGGCTGGTTGGCCTGCCGCGCAACTGTTCGTTGTCACCCTTGCAGCAGCACTTTTGCATGCGTGCACGCTTCCTTTCTTGGTGTCGGAGAGGTCAATGTGCAGCTGGCACTGTCCTTGAAGGCCGGGGGTCGCCGGCTTTTGCCCCTTCCTTTTTCTTTCCTTTTTTCTTTCTTTTGATTTTTCTTCTGTGGCTGCTTCAAGTGTCACCTTTCCTTTTTTTCCCTCCCAAAGGAAGAAAAAGTGAAGAAAAGGAAAAATTAAAAAAATTGAAACTCCAGTGGGTGACGATTGGTCGGGGTGCAACAATCCGGTCGCCTTACCACGAAAGCAACCAAGCCTCATGAAACAATCGGTGGATGCTTTGCCCAGAGAGGCCGGGAACGCCACCTACGATTAGCAAAAGCATCCTCTCTCGTGCCGGCTGCAGCTGCAGCTCGAAGAGGCGTACCGAAAAGTGGACGCTCCCTCGGCGCCAAACATTTCTTTTTTCTTTTTCCATCTTTCTTTTTCCTTTTTTTTTTTCATCTTTCCTTTTTTCTTCTTTCTTTTACGCAAGTAGTACCAGTGGTGGGAAAGTTAGATTGGAAATCGCTGGCCTCGTGGACTGCCTGGTTGGTGATGGTTGGCGCGGCGGCTGCGATAGCATGAAATGAATGGACGGACGGGCGAATGGATGGAATGAAATGGATGGATTGACGGATGCGTGCATTGGCGAAGGATGGATGAGTGATGATGGATGGAGTGAGTGAGTGATTGAGTGAGATGAGTTTGCTTGCATGCGCAGCCAGCCAGCAGTTGGTTGGTGCCAGCACAGCTGCTGCAAGGACGGGTACGTTTCGAGAATGCAATCGAAGCTGCTAGCTTGCACACTGGTTTCCACTGCGCACCAACTCAACTCACTGGCCGAAGCGCCAATTATATCAATGTCTTCATCTGCCACCCACCATGACCAGTGGCAGTAGTGTTGTCGGCATCGGCAGCCGCAGCTGCAGCCACATACATGTCACTACCTCCATAAGCAGCAGGAAGGCGGTCGAGCCACTCACTGCCAGCAGCAATAGCAGCAGCACAAGGATCAGCACCAGCCATGTCGCAAGGAGAATGAAGGTCGCCTGGCTGCTGTACTGGCAGCAATCTCTACTTGGCAGCTGTCACTGCCTGGCAGCAGCTGTCACTGCCTGGCAGCAGCTGCAGCTGGCGTTTCGTTGGCGTTTAGTTAGCGTTTACAGCTAGTGGGTTGAGTGTTTGGTTGGTTAGTTGGTCGGTCTCGGTGCCAAGAAAACAACTTATTAGCTCACCCACTGCAAGTGCCAAGGTCAGTCAGTCAGCTGCAGCTTAGCTGGCCCCGGCGAGCCACAAGTGGTGTGAATAGTGGGCAGACTACTATTGTCTTCTTGGTGGTGGTGGCGGCGGCGGCGGTGATCTTTGTCTGGAAACGAGAAGGCCCACCAAGTAGACACTGTGAGTGCCTTGTCCATGGTCACGGTCACAAGCGACGGTTTGACGGCTCGCTAGTGTGTTACTAGTACATACAAGTGGCAATGCCGGGCACACCTCAGCGTGATCTTGCAAGAAGGAGCACAGTCACAGTGTCCGCCTTTGCGTAGACCAGACGCTGGACCCCCCCCCCCCCCCAAGCTGCGCCCCCGCAACGTAGGCTGTCTCTCGATGGCGTGCATACCTCGGCCTGCGCAAGAAGAAAACGACAAGCGCAGAGGACCACGCGCAACTGCAACGAGAACGGCATTGGCCGCATACTCGCGCATTGACCCCTTGGTACCTCGAATCCGGGCGGACAGGACCGGAGCGCAGAGGCGCAGCCTACGAGTCTTGCGCCGCGAACGACGGCTCGCGTATCCACGCGCTCATGGTGGCCCGCTCGGACCGCGACGAGTACCCCCCCCCGCGGCCGCGCGAGCTCGGGCGGATAAAGACTGCCGGACGCCGCCAGCAGCATCGGGGCGCAGGCCATGCCAGAGCCAAGCGCAGTCTTTGCCCTCGCTGCAGCGAGGGAGGGCACTCTCGCACATTGATCATCCTTTGCTTCTGACGAGGTCCCCGCGTACCGGAGTGGGTGTGTGCGAGGGGGGGCTGCGAAGTCGGAGAATTGGGCCGTTCGTCCCAAGGACTCGGACGCGCGCGATCTGGCGATGAGCAATCATGAACCGCGAACGCCAGAGCAGAGCTGCTTCAAGCGAGCGGGCGTGCGCGGCGAGCCGTGTCCAAGCGGGCGTTGACCGCGACACGCAAGCGAGCGAGCAAACGGAGCACGCTGCGCTGCGTTGACTTGTCGACCAAGCGAACGGCGAGAAAGAGACTTGCGAGCGAGGGCAAGCATGAACTCGGACGCGCACACGGTCGCGTACAGCGCAGAGGAAATCCAAGGGTGGGATCAGAGGACGTCTATGCGACCGGCGCCGTACAGATTTGCCATGGCGAGACCTGCAAAAGGTCTAAACGTCGCGGACCCGCTCATGGCTCGCGTCCCGACACGCGAGCTCGTCTGTCATGGCAAAACCTCACCCAACCTCCCTCGCGACCCCGAACCGGACTGGGTTGATTGGGATCTTGTTGAGCGCGGACAGCTCGTATGGAAAGAACAGGTCGCGCGCAGCTTTGCCGGACTCGGTCTGGCCCTGCTCAGCGGCTTCAGCATTGCCAGATTTGCAGAGATCCTCTTTGTCAATGGCTACGCCAAGAGCGGCGAGACGGCCATGCAACGCTACCGTGCCACGGGATTCTACGTGACCGACTTTTACCGCAGCTCCTTGCGGGATCCCAAATCCAAGGCGCGCCGCGGAATCGCCAATGTCCGCGCTATGCACGAATGGGCGCGTCGTCGCAGCAAGAAGATCTTTGATCAAACCAAAGGCGAAGGTGTTGCTCTCTGCCAGCTCGACATGGCCGAAGTCCAGCTCGGCTTTTCCGGCATTTGCATGGACATTATTGAGCGTGACTTTGGCGCCGGACCGATTTCCCAAGAGGACGCGGAAGCCATGGCCCACTGCTGGCGTCTCATCGGATATCACCTGGGCATTATGGATGAATACAACGTGTGTCGCTCGCTCGAGGACCTACGGGCCTGTGTCGACGACTTTATGGCCTTTACACCCCGCAGATTCCAAACGATGCGCCCTGCCACGGCCGAGCTTCGCCGTACCGCCATGGAGGGCTTTGGAATGGAGACAGGCCTTGGCACGGGCTTTTGGCACGGACTCTTTCAGACCTACTTACATTCGGCCCAATATGATCTCAAGCAGCTCACACCGGAAGTCGTCGCGCACCCCGGTATGGGCACGGTTGCGCATCTGTACATTCAGCTTTTTCGCTTCGACACAATCTCTGCTGTCATGGGTCGCATCTTGCTGGCAGATCGCGATGCGTACGAGAAAGACCCTGATACTGCCAAGCGCAAGGCTGCACTCCGCAAGTCTTTGGCGCGCTTCCATGACGTCTTTGTCTGGCGCTTCACGGGCATGCTTTACATATTGCGACATCTTCTCCTCGTACTCGGTCTCTGGCGCATTCTCCGCCGCGCCTGGCGCGCCCGTCTGCCGTTTCGACAGAGATAAAGTTTTTAAAGAAAGAAAGCCACCTATGCTAGGCAAGTGCTCTTCATTGCACCGTGGGGGTTCGTCGTCGCATGTCAAGCGCAAACACTTAGTCTTCAATAAAAAACAAGTTGTGTCACTTATTTCTTCACGTGCTTGTTGGGTCGGGAGATGAAAATGACCACCAGTCGAACAGATGGGATCTGCCGCTTACCAGCCTTGTAGAGGCGCGGCGACTTTGGAATTGTTTTTATCCGCAGCCTCTTCGGAGGTCCGGCGCTTTCTTTGCAGTGAGCATCCCTATTACGGGTTCTATTAAGCCTTGCCTGTTGTGCGGAGGACCGCGAAAGGGGCTACGAAACACTCTCCGCTGACCAGGGCTGCAGTCTTTTGTCTGCTGAAGCTGCCAGACCCTGCGTCAGAGTGCAGATGTGTTGCTGAGCACCCGCCCCGGCCGGCCTCGGCGAGTTCCCGAAGATCTCGCTGCGTGGCTTGGGTCCGGTGAGTCAAGAAAGAAGGCAAGCGAAGCAAAGCAAAGCAAAGCAAAGCAAAGCACGAACGACGAAGACGAGAGAACGCACCACAAGCTGAGCCGAGGGTTCTGCCTGCGTGCACGGCAAGATGGAGCTCGAGTTTGCCGCCTCGGCGCGGCGACTAGAGCGTGAGCGCCTTGCTCGCAAGCGCGAAGTGGAGCGCAAGAAACGAAAACAAGAAAAATTAAGCCGCGAGGCAGACGCCATGCAGGCAAGAGTCGCGCGTCTCGTGGAGGAACGTCGACGCGCGCGCGCACAAGAAGCGCGGGAGGCTGCAAGGCTCGAGGAGCAAAGCCAGGGTATTCAACTCGATGTCAGTCTCTGCGTCAAACCACGCGCAAAGGCTGATACCAACCGTATTGTGCTGCCCAAAAGCGTGCTCGAGACGCTCGAGGCGCAGCGCGCTCTGGACATTGTCCAGGGTCCGCTGACCTTTGCAGTGTCTGTCAATGTGGACGGGGTCGGCGTTGTAACCACGCATTGTGGCGTTGACGAGTTCACCGAGGATGATGGGTGCTGCGCTGTGCCGCCGGCCGTCGCACTATCTCTTACCGGGGGTAATCAGGTCGACTGGCTTGTTGGGCGCCAAGTCCGTGTCCGCTTTGCGCAGCTTCCGCATCATGCCAAGGTCAAGGTTGCCTTTCAGCCGCGAGGTCAAGGCTTTCATCGCGGTGAAGATGAAGTCGTCAACATTGACATCAAAACGGTTCTCTTGCGAACACTTCGCGACATGCTCACGCTTACCGAGGGCGACGTGGTGCCGATCCGCAACGAGGGCATCACGTACGAACTCGTTGTGCGGCACATTTCTCCTGACCCAGCTATTCTCATTCTTAACACGGACGTGGAAGTCGATTTGATGCCTAGCGAGCGCGCCGAAGAAGAGCTTCGTCGCCGAGAAGACCGCGCCACCTGGCTCGCGGCGCGCCGCGCGAGAATCGACGCCAAGCAAGCTGCTCTTGAAACCGCCGACGAAGATGAGAACAACAAGAAAAACGATGGTGTCTCAAAGCGCTTTCCGTTGCGTTTGCGCATGCCCAGTGGCAAGACCTTTACGAGGACCTTTCAAGCAGATACGCCGCTCGAGCAGGTACTCAACTGGGCCGCCATCAATCTTCCTGAGCCACCCTCAGATTTGCCTCTGCACATGGAAGACAACGCGGAATTTTATCTTGTCCAAGCCCTTGCAGGCCGCACACAAGCTCGATACGACGTTTCAATGGCCGCACGCTCACTCGCCGATCTCGGCTTTGCTGGTCGCGAGTCGCTCCTCGTCAACTGGAACTACTTTCCGAGTGGCGAAGCACCTTCACAGGCAACAGAAGAAAACGTGCCAGAGGAAGGGAAAAGCGGCCATGCTTCAGCCTCCGCTTCGAGGCCTCCTGCAGCCCCACAAGAAACGCAAACCTCTTTGCAAGGTATTGGCAGCGACGAGGATAGAAGCGTCGGTAACAATGCGGAACTCAAGGCTACAGCAACATTTACGGATGCTATGCAGGCAGCAGAGGCTCAGCTGGACCGCTCGTTGGAGGAGGAGAATTTGCGTAAAGCCATGGAGGCCTCGCGCGCTGATAAAGGCCCCAATGCCACGGAGGAGACCGCGGCCGACAAGGTCAATATTTTTCATAGTCTCGTGGCCAAGGGCGTCGCACCAACAGAAGCCGCTCGGGCAGCTCAAAAGTACCCTGACCAGATTATCGAGCTTGAGACGATGGGTTTTGTCGATCATGCCCGTAATCTCGAGCTCTTGGACCGCTATCAAGGTCGCCTCGAGCGCGTCGTCAACCTTCTCGCTGGCGGTGACTAATCGACTGCCAGCCAGATCAAGAGTCCGTGAATGAGTTATTATACTAACCTTTTGTAGTACTATACCATATGATTGTCTGAAACCATCCTCACTTCGCGCATGTGTTGCCACGAGCTCTTCACTGCTGTTGCTTCTGTTTTCTGCTACTAGACAGTGAGTCCACAGTTTCCGCATGGCTGAAAGCGCGCGCGCCTTGCGCTGTCCCCTGCAAGTCGGACTTTGGCGAGTGAAAGAGGCCATTCCAAGGCCTATCGGCAGGCAGGCTAGTAGTACTAGTAGTACGCTATACGCCGCCTCGATGGGCGCATTGGGCGAGTCCATTCTGCACCTGGCTGGCTGGTCTTGCCTTTAGTGAAGCCGGAGGGGAGGGCTCAGCTTATCGGACGCGATGTCCCTCTGGCACCACTGCCCCGCAATAACCCCGGAGAGAGGGGGCCTGGCCGCAGAGTCCGCAGAGGGGGGAAAGAGGGCGAGGAAGGTGCAAATTGTCGGCTCGTGCCGCATCGTCGCTCGCCGGTTTCGCGCCACTGTCGCGTGCAGCGGCACGCTATGCCATGTCAAGTCTAAGATGCTTTCCAGCTTGTGTTCTTCGCAAGTTTATCTATCGCAGCAGTTCAAGGCGAGACGAGCGCTAGCCTATTTATTCTGCGTGGTCCTCACTGTCAATCATACTTTCTTTCTCTTGCGCGCTGCGAGAGTCAAGAAGTGTCCGAGATCAATCCCATTTTTTTTTTTTTAATCGTATACGTTCTTTCCACCGAGCCAGACAGTACGCCGCACACGTAAAGTTCACTTTCCAGGTATCCCGCAAGTGGATTATCGCCGCGCACGCGACTGGCACGACATCGCATCGCATCGCCTCGCATCGCGTGTGCGCCGCGCGTCCAGCTGGTCGGAGCCGAGGCCAAAGCAAAGCCAAGCAAACCAGAGCAAAGCAAAGCAAGGCAAGGCAACAAGCCAGGCAGGCAGGCAGGCAGGCAGGCCCGGGAAGGGCAGAAGGAATCGCGAGCGGCCGGCCCCAAGCAGGTACATCGCTCTGCCCCGTCGAAGGAGGCAGCCAGCTGCAGCCAGAGCAGGCAGCACGCGCGCGTGCCTCTCTCTCCGCCCCTCTCCCTCTCTGGCCCTCTGTGTGCGTGTGAGGGGGACAGACTGTCTGTCTGTCTGCAGTGTCTGTCTGTCTGTCTACGCGCGTGTGCGTGTGTGTGCGAGCGTGCGCGTGTGCGCCTGTGTGTGCAAGCGAGGGCGGGGGAAAGTGGAGTTTGGCCTGCGCAAGTGGATAGTTGACTGTAGGCGCGCGCGGGAAGTGGAGCAAAGCGCGGCGAAAAAGAAGCGGGAGGCAAGGAAAGCCGAGCGAGACGCGGAAGAACAGGAAGGAGAGTAAGAAAGAAGGAGAGAAAGAAAGAAGGAAAGAAGGAAAGAAAGAAGGAGAGAAAGAAAGAAGGCAGAGCTGCAAGTCTTGCCTCCGCAGAGAGAGAGCGAGCGAGCGAGCGAGGGAGCGCGTACGTGCCGGGCGCGGCGGCGGAGACGGGCGCGGGCGAGCGCGCGGGCGGGCGGGCGTTGGCGGCGAGGCGCGACGCGAGACGCGACGCGAGGCGCGACGCGAGACGCGGCGCTCGCGTTGGCGTTGGCGGCGAGAGAGATCGGGAGAGCTGGAGGGAGCGAGCGCGGCCGACAGCCAGGCAGGCAGGCACGCGCGAGCACGCGGACGTGCGCGGACGTGCGCGGACAGCGCGACGCGCGCGCGGGCGGGGGGGGGGGGGAAGGCGAACGGCCGACTGACGAACGAGGAGTAGGGCGACGAACGCCTCGATACGCTTACGTTTTACAAACGCAGCGCAGAAAAGCGCACGTCGTACCGCGAACACACAGGCAAGATGCCCATGGGCCGGGACCTCAAGTCCTTGAACGAGGAGCTCCACGCTCTCGAGGCGGAGCTCAAGCTCATCGAGAACGCGCAAACCACGAGCGAGCGCTGCGAGGAGATCGCAAAGTATGTGAGGGAAAACGAGGGCTACGACGCGCTCGTCTCCAAGACCCCCAACAACCCGTTCACCCAGGCACGCAAGACCGGCGGCGGTGGCTGCTGCGGCTAATATGCGCGGTGTCTTGCGCCCGTGCGTATCGCCTTGCGGTTCTTTCAGGCGAACCTTGGTTCGTCCGAGCGAAGTGAAGTCTTGCTGGAATATCTACACGCTTCACACGAAAAAAACATTCTCCTCTTCCTCCCTCCTCCCTCTCGACCATCACATTACCCCTCCGACGTTCTCCACCCCCAAAAACAAGAAAAATACATCAAACAAGAATCGCTCCAGGTAGCCCGAACCCTCGACATCATCGCACACTAGGGGCGCCCCGTGTGTCTCGCTGCAATGACGCAAGAGACTTTTTTAGTCGGAGCCGCGCTCGTGTTTAAACAGCTTGCGTTCCGAATGTAGATTCCTCTTTTCGGGAGGTGCATTTGGAGCTGCTTTTCACGATTGCGTGCAAGATTCCGGACAAGTCTTTCTCGTCAAAGCTCTTCTCTTCCTTTTCTGTTCATCCATCATCAAAAATCTTACAAACCATTTGCTGCATAGAAGCCGAAGCCAAAATACCATCAATGTTGTCTGCTTCTTCGCAATAAGTAAAATCCTTGTTCTCGCGTGCGGTAATGTCCATGGCCAACGGGAGGCGTACGCATGCTTGCTCGATCCCATCGTAGTAATCCCAAGCACATTTCCACTTTTCCGAATAAGAGGTCTGCAAAACACAAACAGAACAAAACGCTAGCTCCACGCGCTAAGCCCAGACCTACTTTTCGTCTTCTTCTTCTTCTTCTTCTTCTTCTTCCTTCCTCACTCTTGATCTCGCATCATGACGTTCACTTGAGAAAACAGAGTGAATCCGGAGACACAGGCCTGCATCCCAGTTTTAAAACTTTTCAAGAATAAAAAGTAAATCGGTTCACGCCCTTTTTCCTTTTGGTCTTTCTTGTTTGCTTTCTCCATCATCCACTATTCTTTACGCATCCTCGGGCGACGGTTCCTTACCGGCCGGCTCGATGGATAGAATCTCAACATCAAAAACCAAATCCGCGTTGGGAGGAATGACACCATTGCCCGCGCCCCGCTCACCGTAGGCGTGCACGCTCGGCAGGTGTACCGTAGCCTGCTCCCCGGTCGTCATGGACATGATCGCATTGTCGAGACCAATAATGAGTTGACGGTGGCCCGCAGAGAACGTGAGGGGCTCGCCACGGTTCCGGCTCGAGTCAAAGGGCTCCTCCGAACCGTCAATCCGTCCCGTGTAATGCATCGTCACACTGTCGCCCAACTCCGGCTTTGTCGATCCGGTACCTGGCTTTGTTACATCAACGCGCACCGGGGGCAGGCGCTCCACATCGACCACGCGAATGTCAAAGCGCAGGGTTTCGCCAGCCAAGGGATGATTCAAATCCAAGACGGCCAGCTCTTCCTCCTTGAGAATCTCCTGCACGCGGACTTGCTGACCCGTCGACATTTGCAGCCTCATACCTGCCTCCACGTCCTCCGGCAGACGATCCAAAGGAACCTTGGCAACCTTGCGGTCGTCCTTTTCGCCGTACGCTAGCTCGGGCGCGATGAGAACTTCGGTGCGTTCCTCGCCGGCCTCCATGCCGCGGACCTCGTCCTCAATGCCGGGAATGACCTCTTGACGGCCCAGGATGAACGACATCGGACCATGCTTCTCGCTGCTGTCGAGCACCTCGTCAGCGCCGGCAAGTCGCAGGGTGTAGTCCATCTTCACGCGCATCTCATCGTCCGCAATGAGCTTCTTGCTCCCATCCGAGGAGTCCCCGCTCAGGAGCCGCCGCTGCATCTGCGCCATCGCGGGCATCGCTGCGGACCGCGCGACCATCGTCGATCGCGCCGTAGAGGTCGTCGAGGGCATGCGTCCCATCGTCGCGCCCAGCACACGCCCCGAAATCGATGGCTGCACCAGCCTGCGCACGCCGAGAAGCGCCATCTTGAAAAAGTCCACGGAGGTCGTCTTCGCGAAGAGCAAGCAATTCGCGGTCGTGCCGAGCCGAGTCTTGATACGAGCTGAGATCGCCCCGCGCGCTCGCCCTGTCTACGCGCTGCCCCTCTTCCTCTGTTTGCTGCCCCTCCTCTTCTTTTCGCTGCGTGGGCGCTCTTGCTTGCACCCTGCTGCGCGCACGCTTCAAAGATAGGCCTCGTTTGGATTCTGTCTGCCGTCCGCACCGTCGCCGAATAGATAGCTTGCAAGATTACACTGCAGGTGGTCTCACCGTCAACCTATCAATAAATCAAGCAAGAAAGGAAAGGCTTCCGAGGAGGCTCCGAGATTTGCGTGATGGTTGAGCGAGGTAGTAGGCCTAGCAGGTGATATGAGCTCGCCTCCCACCGCCGGCGTTGGCTGTGGCTATGTGAACGGAAAACAACAAGATTGCCCTAAGCCTACTGACAGTGAGTGCGATGCGAGCAGGAGCAGCTAGAGGGGGCCGACCGTCAACGACGTATAATATCGATATCGACAGCCAGGTCGAGACTCCAGCTCCTTAAGAACATTTTTTTTCTGATGAGCAAAGCGAACAAGTGGGCAAAGGCCTCCGGGCGCTCCATCACAAGCACAAGGTCATAGCATAGCAATACAACCTATGAAAAAAATAAAAAGAATCGCAAGATCAATTTGCAAAACTCAATTTTGCAAACCCCTCGAATTACATTACGCATAGCGGGGACCTAGCTCCGAACAAAGAGCGTCGCACTCGTTGACGTTAGTGGCAGCGGCTGCGCGGTTCGAGAGTCAACAACAGAGATGCAAGAAACAGCATGTAATCCCGCGCGCAAAGGCAGCACCGAAAAAGTTCCCGAGAAAAATGCCTCCGGCGCTAAAACGCCCAGAGTATGTGTTGTGGAACCGGTGAATAAGAGGCTTCCCTCCGGTTCATCGTCGACACGGAGTTGGGCATTGACCTCCGTACGGGACGCGTTCGTGACCGAGAAGGAGACCTCTGCTGGTTCTCCGACCCTTAGAGGCTCCTTTGGCTGCTTGAGTGACAAAACTACGCCATTGGGTCGCACCTCATTCCATACCAGCGGCTGCGACTGCAGCCGACCCTGCTCCGCAAAGTCTGTCCGCCAACGCGTAAAGACACGCGCTACAGAAGCGCCAGGCATAATTAGCGTTGTTCTCTTGGCTTCTACTTCATATAGAACATTATAGGTACCGCCAGGCGGTACGATGCGTGGAGATGACAATGACCTGGTTCTCGAACCTTTCCTGCTCGGCTCTTCTAGGCCCATCATAGGAGACGCCGCCGTATTCTCCTCATGTAGTTCTACAGGCTGGCAGACGACATTTTCCAGCATTGGGAGCAGTGAGAGATGCGGCACAAAGAGATCGCGGTCTGTCAGATTCGTCATGGTGATCTGCGCCAGCAACTTTTTGGCGCCAAGTGCACTTTCTTCCTGGCCGGTCAAAACCTTGCTAAAAGCGCAGGTGAACGAGATGGGCTTTTCGACGGGAAATTTGTAATGTTTCCGGATCGCACGCTTCGATCCCTTGAGGGATTGACTATCAAACTCTACGCTCACGCGCAAAGTGTGCATCCCGATATTCACCAGCTCCTTTTCTACAACGAGGGCAATTGTATCGCCAGCACGCGCTACCGCTTTGAACCCGTAGCTGCTTTCCGAAGCAAATCCTTCTTTAGCGTTTGCGCCAGTACTACTCGCATCGCTAGTTACTTGGGCATTGGTCGTATCACGCCGGTCCAGCAAGACATGGCGAGTTCCATTCGCTTCGAGCTCTGCGCGAATCGAGACGTTGTGCACTGCTTCGCACAACCCGTTGTTACACACACTAATGTAACATGCAAATGTTTGGCCAATGTAGATCTTTCCCAGTCCGCTGGGAAGGAGCAGAGTCCCGGCAGGTCCTTGCGTCCATGCGCGAGCTTCCAAGCCATGCAAACCAAGACCAAGTGGTGCCTCCGTCATGCGAGGCTTGTACAGCCGCATGACTTTCAGTGCCAGCGACTGCTCCTCTTCGGTTATCGTCTTGCCCGAAGGCGAATGTCCATTTGATACGCGAGCATGTTGGTTCGGATTTCCATCCTGTGCAATTTGCTGAGTTTGCACGGGTGCTGCCGGGGACTGCTGCGCTGCTTTCCCACCTGGCCGTCCTCCGGCTGGAGGAGGCTGCACTGATGGCGAGAAGGACCCTCCTGTTCCTGCTTCTGATCCTGCTCCTGATATTGTTGACGGCATAGTAGTAGAAGTTGTAATAGTCGAAGGATGAGGCGCAGGACTGGCATTGGAGGACATCGATACTCTTGGACCCTGACTCGGCGAGTAGCTTTGCGCGAATCCGCTTCCTCCAGAGAATGAGGACGCCTGCGCACTTGCAGCAGGCGAACCTCCACCAATAAAAGGCGTGGCGGGATAGCGGGGTTGTAGTGGTCGCGCCCTTGCCTGTTGCTGTTGTAGCGGCGGTGGTGGCTGCTGCTGCTGCTGTTGATAGAGAGGCTGCGTTTGCGGCTGGTATAGTTGTTGCTGTTGCTGATTTTGTAGCGGCGGCTGCTGCTGCTGCTGCTGCGGTGATTGCGCTTGATGATAAGGCTGCAGGCCTTGGGGTGACTGAGCGTACGGCGGCTGCCCCTGCTGTTGCTGGAGACCCTGGTCTCCTCCTGGATACGACATGCTCGAGCGACCTTTTCTTATCAGTACTAAACCAGTCAACACAGGTTCGAACGTTGTCAGCACCAAGAAAGCAAAAATGACACAAGTTCGCCGAGAAGCTGGCCACTTGACCGCGAGCGTCCACACAACACTCGCGCCGTACGGCCGCACCGCGCTGAGGCGGGTCTGCGCTAGCGGTCTCGCCTCGTCCGCGCGAGTAAAAAAGACAGAACATAGAGAAAAGAAGATAAATCTAATATAGGCCCTACACTGCTTAGTTCCTCAACTAGTCCAATACTAGACGAGCACTGCGCCCCATGAAAAGTGAAAAAGTGTCCGTTCGCACGGCGACTCCTTCGAGTTCCTTTTCTGCGGCACTAGCCACACGAGCGCGCGACAAGGAGAGGGGCTCTTTGGGCCGCGCAGCAAAGCTACGTAGACAGCACAGACCTCCAGCCAGAAAGAGAGAGAGAGAGAGAGAGACATCATCATCTCCTTCCGCCTTGGCGGGCGCATTCGTGGGTGGACCAGAAGGGCTCATGATGCGAAGGCGTTGAGCGCTGCCAAGAACAGTGTGAGAGATTTATTCGCACAGGGGTCTGTCTGCGTGCAAGACACAGGCAAGCAAGCAAGCAAGCAGACAGGTAAGAAGCTAGCGAGGCCCTTTGGCCCCGATCGGGTGACGAGGCAAGATGGCGGAGAAAATGGTGGGCAATGCGCCCGAGGCGATCCGTCAGGCCCGTCTCAAAACCATGCGCGAGAAAATTCACTTTCTCCGCGAGTCAGACGGCTTCGAGGTGTTCATCCCTCGTTTCCGGCTAAAAAAGGAGCACGTCAATAAACTCTTTGGCGACGAAGTCGAGCACGTTCACGACCTCGAGGGAAATGTCATTCTTCCTGATGACTACATGTGGCACTGTCTGCCTCCACCGCTCAAATATTTTGTCTACCATCGCGAACGTGTTCCACTTCCCCCCGATGACGCCCATGATCCATGGTATATTGGCGAGACCCAGGTCGTGGTCACACGTGCGCCTGCCGACATTCCAGCTCACGCGCTGGTGGCCTGGATTCGCAAGGGTGTCGAACGCGGCGATGAACGCTATATGCAAGCTAAAAATGCAGTGAATGAGCTCCATGAACAACTGAAACGCAACAAGGAGCGCCAGGACAACGTTCCCTTTATGAAAACTAATGCAGAGTCTGAACAAGGTATGGCTGGAGAGCGCCTTTACGTCACCAAAGAGCTGAAAAAGAAGCGTGCCGAGCTCCAGGATCAACTGAAAAAAGCACAAACCCGTCTCGACCGAGAAAATGCGAGACGCAGGATGCACGAGGTCACGGTTGAGTGCATCCGTGTCGACGACAAGCGCAAGGTTACTGACTGGATGGCCTATTTTGGAACGCGGAGAGAGGAGAATGCCGCCATCGATATGGACCAGTGGCCTTCTGTGCGCGTTTTTCACAAAATGGAAAAGGGTGGCAGTCCCACGGCTTATTGGGACGATGAGCTCGAGGCCACTGATGAAATTCTTCAGGACCCTGACCTCGAAATCAACATGCGAGGCGTTCAGCTTCGACGCATCAAACACGGTCTCGGGGCATTCACTGATTGGCAGCGCGGGGATGCGTACAAGGGTCGCTTCGTCGAAGGCAAGCGCCACGGACAGGGGGTTTTGTACGACCGCGTCGGTGTCTATCGTGGCGAGTTCGAGGATGACGTGCGACATGGAAAAGGCATTCAGGTCTTTGCGAACGGAGACGTGTACGAGGGCCCATTTGAATTTGACAAGATGCATGGCCCTGATGGTGTGCTCAAGTTTGCTGATGGCTCCGTGTACGAGGGTGATTTTGCCATTGGTACGCCGACCGGTCAGGGAACCTACAGTAGTCATGGGTCTTGCGAAAGGATCGCCGGTGACTTTTCTGAGGGGGTGCTCCACGGCATTGGACTGCACACCAAGCCAACGGGAGAGCGCTGCGAAGGTGACTTTGTTCTTGGAGACTTGCATGGTCGCGGTTCGTGGCGGTCGCGCAAGGGCGACACTTGTGATGGCGACTTTGAAAACGGCGAACCACACGGGTACGCTCGATATACCTTTCGCAAGGGCCCCATGTACGACGGCTTCTTTCGGGATGGCTTGCGCGATGGCCCGGGCTCTATGGTGTACGGCAATGTGAGCGCAGTTTTTGATCGTTCGACGGGCAAACACGGTTTGCGGCATGACTTCAAGTACGAGGGCACGTGGCTGGCAGGCCGCATTCAAGCGCGAAATACCCATGTTACAGTGCATGACAGGTTTCTTCCCACTGAAAAGGAGACGCCGCAACCTGGCTACGTGTACGAGCAGCTTGATACACTTGGCTTCACTACCAACTCGAGGTCGTGGACGCGATATCCTTTTTTGCACGCGCTCGTCCTCAAGGAGGACAGCAAGCGCGAAAAGCGATTTTTGCGTTCGCGAGCGCTTGCGCGCAGAGAGAAAAAGTCTCTTCGCCAGCTCCGGAAACGAAACTTGGCATCTTTCAAGCAGAAGCGCCGTGACACGATTGCTCTCTTCAAGCGAATCGACCGTGCATTGCAGTCGATTCACAACGAAGCTGAAGAGGCTGCCCAGGCGCGGCGTGAAGCCGCTGCCAAAGCAGGACCCGGACAAGCATCCGAGCCACAAAAGAATGAGGGTACTGACGATGATGGCCCTGGTGGTGGTGTCATGGGGGGTTCCAAGAAAAAATCGGATGAAGACAATGCAAATCCGCAGGAATACGACGAGGCTAGTGAGTATGGCGGCAATGGACGTGGAAGTGGCAATGGGGAGCGTTCGACGAGTCGAAACAGCAATTCGAACGACCATAGCGAGACCTCGTCTGTAGATCACGAAGACGCTTCCTATGAGTCAGGCTCGTCCGGAGATGATGATGACGATGATGAAGATGAGGATGATGATGAGGACGACGATGATGAAGAGGACGGCGATGAATGGGGCTATTACGACGATTCCGACTGGTACTCGAACGAGGAAGAAGAAGAAGAAGATAATGAGGGTTTGAGAACGCGCGCACAGAATGCTGCGTCATCATTGCCCAAGTCTATGTCCAGCAATCCAGTGTACCATGATCTGCGACTGTCACTCGTAGACATTTTCGAGGACCCGCCTCCTACCGATTCCAAGGCTGGCATTATCAGTCTTCGGGCCGCACTTGAATATTACGCTCAGCGTGAGCACAAACGCAAACTCGAGGATCTCTTGCGCAAGCGCAAGTCGGGCAGTGGCGGATGAGATCTACTTCATACTACTGCCACATAACAAATAGAGAAAAGGAAATTTGTCTTCCTCTCCGGTCTGCCTGCCTGGCCTGCCTGCTTGCAGTGCTTGGCTGCTTTACGACCGCCAGCGACCTGCGCCATGATGCAATGCGATTCGATTCGATGCGATGCGATGCGATGCAATGCGATGCGTGCGTCTGACCGATCGATCGGTGATGAACGAGAGCGAACCGGCCGACCTTATCATGAGCTTGCCAAGGCGGCGGCCGCGACGTGCGCATAAGAGACCACCCATCACCGTCCTCCGTCGTTCGCGCTCCAAGCGAGGTCTACCTTCTTCTACCTGCTGCTAGCTAGCCCGGCCTGCCTGCCACCTCGAGCTCACAGGCTGAAGTCAAAAAGGTCCCAGCTTCCTTGCGCCGCTGCAGCGAGCTCGCGTGCAGCGAAGTGAGCGACGTGGCGGGCGCTCCTCCGCCTCCCTCCTCCACCCATCGAGGCTTTTCTGCCGCCGCCGCGAGCCCGGCCCGCGCAGGCAGTCGCGCGGGCGCCGCGGGCTGTCGCGCTCCCGCCTCTCGCGCGCCTCTCGCGCGCTCGCGGTTTCTTTCCTTCTTTCTTTCTTTCCTCCTTTCTTTCTTTCTTTCTTTCTTTCTTTCTTTCTTTCTTTCGTCTTTTCTTCCCGGGAACAACGGGACGTCCAGCCGCACGCAGTTAGGAAACACCAGCAGAGCGGAGCACGGCAGAGCGAGGCGAGGCCAGGCAAGGCAAGGCAGCGCAAGGCCAGGCAAGGCAAGGCAAGGCAAAGCCAAACGCGCAGCGCGTGCGGCGCGGCGGGCGGGGCGTGGGCGGCGTGGCGAGGCGCGCGAGCATGGCCTGCGAGGGAGGCGTGTGCGCGCTGGCGCGGCAGGGCAGCTGCCGAAGCGGCGGCAGAGACCCGGGATGGCGGCGCGGCCGGCGCGACGTCGACGACGCCTGCACGGGTGGTGGGCCCGCGAGCGCGCGAGGCGGAGCTGCGAGACCGCACGACGGAGCGGCCGGGCTGGGCCAGGGAGAAGGACGGCGAGGAGGAGGAGGAGGAGGAGGAGCCGCGGAGACCCTTTCGAGTGCCGCGACCCTCAGAAACATCGTGTGGCGGAGCAACGTGGCGAGCTGCATGTCGAGTCCCGCAGCGGCACCCGTGGTCCAGCCGCTCGCGGCCAGCCAAACGTGCGCAACAAACGCAAATGCCGGCACCGCCACGGTGCAGCATGTCTCATACCCAATGCACCGCGCAAACTCGCTAAGTCGTCGACGGTCGCGAGCACCTGCTGGTGCCTCAGACCATGCAGGAATGAGCAGTAGCAGCAGCAGCAGCAACAGCGGCAACCCCCAGGGGGGGGCAGGAGGCCCTGGCGGCGATCGGGCCAGCACTGACTCGCACTCCTTGGAAATGATCCAGACACATGCCTGGGCAGGCGCTGTCGCAGGAATGGTGGCAGAGACCTGCATGCACCCTCTTGACACGATTAGTACGCGTCTCAAGGTGCAAGGCGTCGATGTTGCCGAAAAGGGTTACCAGGGTGTCTTTGGCACGGCGCGCACCATGATTGTGCAAGAGGGCCCCGGTAGCTTGTTTCGGGGTGTTAGCGCCACCTTACTCGGAGCAATGCCCTCGAGCGCTCTTTACTTTGCCGTGTACGAAACGTCAAAGCACTACGGCATGCAACACATGTCGTCCATCACGCGACAAGCAAACGGTGGCGAGGATGTCCCTCTTACGGAATGGCAAGAGGACCTTGTCCACCTAGGCGCCGGTGTCGCGTCAGAGCTTGGCTCGTCATTCGTTTGGGTCCCCTTCGAAGTCATCAAGTCCCGTCTCCAAATCTCATCGCCGGGGTACACTGGCACCGTTAGTGGCCTGTGGAAGATCGCGCAGCAAGAAGGCATCTCAGGCCTTTTTGCGGGATACCGGGCCTGTCTATTTCTTGATTGCACGGCCTCGGGTCTGCAATTCCTGTTCTACGAGCGTATCCGTCGCGGGCTCAAGAAAAGGCGCGAGGAACGTGCCGAATCGCGGGGCGAGACCGTCGGGGACGAGACCGTCTCGTGGCCGCTGTTTGCCGCATTGACTGGATCAGGGGACCTGCGTGAGTCCGTAGAGGAGACCGCAGAGGACCTCGTTGCGGGCGCCTGTTCGGGTGGTCTGGCCGCCTTTCTGAGCAACCCTCTCGATGTTGTCTCGGTGCGTCTCATGACCCAGCGTGAGGACATTGAGGCTGCTTCGTTGCGACGCTATCACTACAAGGGCTTTTGGGACTGTCTCGTCTCTGTGGCGCGCCACGAGGGCGTCCGCGGATTGTGGAGCGGTTCGTTAGCACGAACCCTGTCCATCCTGCCTCTTAGTGCTCTGCAGTTTGCCATCTACGAGAAGATGAAAACCTGTTTTGCTTGATGTCAATCGAGCAAATTGACCATGTCACGTGATGAGAGTGAGCGATTCTGTTTCGCTCTTCTTTTCTCTTTTTCCATTGTATCTCTTATCATGTGTCGTCGCTTATTTGCTGGATAACTACTGTCCAGCATCACTTGTACTGAAAATGAATCTGCTCTGATTGATTGGTGGGTTGATTGATCGATTTTTTTCGCCGTCGCCCTTCTTCTCTATGTTATCTCTGTACTGCCTCGTCTCGACTTACCTAGACCTGAGTTAGATCGAGGAAATGCCTCATGCTCAAGCAAATCAATGAAAATTGACCTGCGCGATGGGATGGACGCGCTGCCAGGCACAAGTTTTGGGGGGCGCTCTCTCTCATTCCCTTACACACACATTCTGTCTTCCTTGCTGCTGATAAAAAGAACAAATATGTTTTGTGTACATTTTTGTGAACATTATACATATACCTGGTCCAGGCATTTCTCCCAGAGACACTGTCGCCGGCCACGCTTTAATATTGGCCAACACAAAGTGAGATGGCGCGCTTCATGCACATCTCTTTGCAGGACAGACAGAGAGCTAGCTGCCTCGTACACGAAGAGCTCGTCGAGAATTTCGAATAAATTTTACACGGAGAGCTCGCCGAGACGATCCTGCACGAGTTGCTGTGTACGTTTCATGGAATGTGGTGGAAGAGCCGAGGCCACTCTTTCGTGCAACGCAAGGACCTCGCTGCGAAGATGTGCAACGGTGCTTGCAAGATGCGCACGTTCCTCCTCACGACGGGATGCCTCTTGTTCGAGAAAGTTGCGTGCAAATTTGACAGCACGCGCATGTCCCTCGCAATCTTGACGCGCGCTCTCAAGCTGCAGCTGAAGGCTCTGCACACGTTCGCGCAGACCAGCTTTGACCATGCGAATGTTAACCGAATCGTGTGAGAGGCGGACGCTTGACGCGGACAGAAGCGAACACGACGATAAAGAAGAAGAAGAAGAAGTCGAAGCAAGTCGGCGCCGGATTCGAGCGTCATCAAGGCGCAGCGACAAGTCGCGCAGCTCCCGTCGTAATCGTGCGCGCTCCTCCAACGCCACGCGCTCGAATTCCTCTTTGTCTGCCAAAACTCTCTCGATCGTACGTAAAAGTTCGTCCTTGAGACCTGCTCGAGCCGGTTCGCTGCGGTCGTACACCAGGGATGCAATGTGAGGAGGCAGGCACGAACCTGGATCCAAAAAGATATCGTCTTGGTCATTCTTGAGGTCCTGCGGTCCACCTGGCGCCGCCGGCCCCGAAGCGCTCTTCGCCTCTTCGTCGACGCTTTCGCTTTCGTCGATTCGTGATTTCAATTTGCCTTCTTTTCCTTCGCCTGGAAGATGAACAGCAACAACAATCTTGTTCGATTTGTTGTTCGGACTCTCATCGTCGTCGTCGTCGTCGTCGTCGTCGTCATCGTCATCGTCGTTGATTTGCTCTTCCTCTTCGAGATCTACTTGATGAGCTTGAGAGTGATTCGAAGATGCAGGGCATGTTTCTTGCCTAAAGACTTCGAGAGCATGCGACGGAAGCTCCATCCATTCAAGCTCGTCGCCATCTCCGCCATAATCGGATGGGATCTGCCCTCGCTCGATGAGCGCTGAAAGGCTCGCGTATACTTGGCGTGTGTTTGCGGGAACGATGGTGATTTTCCGCTCCGTCTGAGGGGAAAGGAATTTGCGTACCACTTTCCAGACGACGGTGAAGAAGATTGGCGCGTTGATAATAATCATTTGCCCAAAGAGGCCAGGAAAGTGCTTTTGATCGACCTCAGCCAAGAGACGGATCAAGCCATAAAAGTTCCCATTCGCCTGCGCAAGTCGCGAGCCTCCCAAGTCCATGACCGCCGTGTAATATGGTGCGCCATCAGACTGTGCTGCACTCGCGCGACGAACCGCCGATTCGCGAAGCCACACCTGGTACAAAATGAAGGCTTTAGAGGACGTTTGCTCGAGGACTGCGGTCACATATAAGGATTAAAACATGGTGAGTATATCGTCCTTGACCGGCTCCACCAAGAATAAACAATGAAAAGAACTAAAATGACTCGCTTGAACAACAGCGTGTCCTCTTTCCTGACGGCAACAACTTACCAGCATCAGCATTCATTCCCCGCGCATTGTAGTAAAGTACTGGCCGACCCGCGCGATCGGTGCCAAATTCCTTGCACGGGAAACGTTTGAGCACAAGCGCAGGATCGCAGCCTAGGATCTCGCCGGAAGAGAGAGTCATCAAGTTCTCCATGTGCACTTGTTCACGCCAACGGAGATCGTGCACCAGGACCTCTGCCGCCTCGCTCACGTCACCGTCGCACGCATACAGGAATCTGCCCAGCAGGTTTTCACGGGGCTCGGACGTAAACCTCTGTACCAGCTGTGCCGTGGCCGTGCGCCCGCCGCGCAACTCGATCTCTCGCTCGAGCGCGGTCAGACGCGTTCGAGTCCCAGGAGTTTTTGACAAAGTAGTCATTCTGCTCGTCTTCTACACGGCTCCGGCTCTTGAGCACGCAGCGCACGCTCGATCAAGCCAAGCCTTGCCGAGCCGAGGCTTGCTCTGCAGCGTCCGTCCCGTGCTGCCTGCCTGTTTGTCTGCCTGCTTGCGCCTGCCGGCCGCCCCCCTTGGTAGGCACTGGCGGATGGATGAATGGGCTTTGCAGGAGAGCGGAGCTCGCTGATCTCTTCTTCCTTCGGCCTGATTGCGCAATGGCTCTTGAACTTCCATGCCGAAGGTGTGATCATGCCGGGACCACACCGACCGGTGGCTTGCGCGCTTTTGTCTGTCAGCCAGACTGAGTGTGCACCCCGCTGCTTAGCAATGCTCAACCAAGCCTGGCCGATCCAGCGTTGCCTCTGTCGCCGAGTCGCAGCCACAACGGCATTCTATCTTGTTAGGCCTAGGCCTTCTTTCAAGTTTTACTCACAGTCAGCAGGGCCTATCAGTGAGAATCGATCATCCTAGTGATAGGCCTACGAACTACTTCTCCATGAACAAGGGCAACGAACTCCGTTCACGACTAAGCTAATCCCTCGTTTCAAGCGAGGGCGAATGAAACATCTCGAAAGTACAACGCATTGAAGCAGCGTTAGAGACGTCAACGAGGATGGGGTCTCTGCGCGTGACTGACATGATAAAAAATCGATGAACTAGAGTATGCTCTCCAATCAAATGTTTATCCTCACTTACCAACTTCGATCGATCATCGTCTATGACCACGCCATTCAAAGCCCAAACGAAGGTTCGAGCAAGCTCCTCTAAAAACAGGTTTTCTATTGGTGCTACGATTGCTCGATGCCTTGAGCGTCCCAAGCGACCCTCTTTGATGCATGCAATAGATTCGCTTCTTTCTGGACACTACGTTCCCTTCCCCTCCCTCTCCAGTACCCCAGGGTAGCCTACTACTACTACTACTTCGATGAGGATCGCGAACACCCCCCTCCCCCAAAGACCGGACCCTGGGACCGGCCGCCGAGCCTGCCTTCGCTGCGTTATTTGTCGCGTTGTTTGCGTCACGCAGCAACGGAGCAACGCAGCTAGCTGAAGCTAGGTGCGTGGTCATATCCACCATCCGAGTCGCTCCGGCCGAGCCCAAGTCCGTCGCTCGCTGCCAGCTGCTTGTGCAATCCGTCGTTCCCACTACACTGCCTTGCACTGCACTGCACTGCACTGCACTGCTCTGCTCTGCTCTGCGCTGCGTCACCTGCCTTGAACTGCATCGCTCTCGCTGTCGCATCGCATCGCATCGCATCGCATTGCGCGCCGCATCCCACCCCATCGGAATCATGATGTACATACGTACGTATGTAGTATGTCCCCTCGTCTCATAAGCCAGGCGCATCAGTCCGATGTGGTCCGCTTGCGACGGACAAACGCGGCGGCGGCGTTGAGGGGCGCAACGAGCAGAGCATCCTGGGGACCGCGGCGCTGCAGTCGCCTCGACAGAACTCGATCGCCGGCCGCGCGAGAGATCGACCGTCGCGCGAAGGAAGGATCGAAGCGAGGCGGACGAGGCAGAGAACGGAAGCGTCATGCCGCGCGCAGTTCTTGTGGGCGTGGGCCGCCTGACCCAGCGCCGCCCGGAGAAGCTGGACGATGCCGACGACGCAGTGCGTCTGAGCGCCAAGGCCGCGCAACTGGCGCTGCAGGACGCCGGCGTCGGCACGGACGACGTGGATGCCGTGTATTTTATTGACATGTTTGGCGAAGGCCGGGTCTTCCCGAGAAAAGGACCCACGTACAATGACCCTGCCAAAGACGTGGCCAAGGAGCTCGGCCTGCACAAGGTCAAGCCCGAAAACCTCTTCAAGGGGCCGGTGGGCGGAAACACCCCACAAGCTAGTGTCAACATGATTGCGGAACGCATCGCCAACGGCGAGGTCGAGTGCGCTCTCATTACAGGCGCCGAAGCCCTCGACACCTACACGCTCGGACGGAAAAAGAAGCTCCAGCCTCGCGCTGACGTCGAGCGCACCAACGAGGCGGAAAAGGTCATGCGCTGGGGCGACAATGAAGAAAAAGGACAGGTCTGGGGGGAAAAGCTCAAGATGAGCTCCTCGCAGGACGTCATCCATGGGATCGCGCAAATGCCACCCTCGTATGCACTCTTGGAGCAAGGACTGCGCCATAGCGATGGCGTCTCGGAGGAAGATCGTCGTATCAGCAACGCCAAACTCTTTTCGGGTTACAACAAGGTCGCCTCGGCATCAGAAAATAAGGACCAGAGCTGGTTTCCCGCTGCGCATTCTGTTGCGGAAATTGCTACTGCCTCCAACGACAATCGCATGGTCGCTTACCCATACCCAAAATACATGTGCGCCGTCATGGATGTGAACCAGAGTGCTAGCGTGCTCATCATGTCTGAAGAGCGTGCGCGCGCGCTCGGCGTTCCTCAGGCCAAAATGGTCTATCTGCATGGCTGCGGAGACTGCCAAGATGCCGCTATCCGCGTCCTCGAAAAGCCGTGCTTCGATCGCTGCTTTGGCATGAAGCTCGCGGGCGAGGCCGCACTCCGCTCAGCGGGCGTCTCCCTGCAGGACATCAAGTACTATGATGTATACTCTTGCTTTCCCGTCGCAGTTCGACTCGCCTGCCGTGAGATGGGCATTGACAAGGTCATCGATATCGAACGCGAGTCGCACCGACTCACAGTAACGGGCGGCCTCCCGTATCATGGCGGTCCTGGAAACAACTACGTTACCCACAGCATCGCCGCCATGGTTGAGACCCTTCGTGGTGACCCCGGCACATTTGGCCTTATCACCGCCAATGGTGGCGTCACGTCCAAGCATGCTGTCGGCGTCTACAGCACCTCTCCACCCCCAGAGGATCGCCCCTTTGAGCGCCCTGACCTTTCCGGCGCTCTCAAAGAGGTGCAAGCGCAATACCCGCCGCGTGTATGCGCTCGGAACCCCGGCGACTGCACGGGCATTGTGCGTACCTTTACCGCTAATTTTTCCAAACACGGAGATCTGCCCGACTCGGTAACCTGCGTTGGCGACATCACCTCGGGGCCTTGCAAAGGCGATCGCTTCGTCGCCATCTCCCACGAAGCCTCGGAAATGCGTCCTTTTATCGAGTCTCCTGACGCCTGTTTTGACATCGAGGTTGCGATAACCTCCAAAGGTGGCGCCTTGGGTCGCAAGGACTGGTATCAGTCTACGTTTCGTCGAACCAGCGGTCAACGAACAAAGCTTTAGGCGGCTTCGTCTATCCGAGAGAGAAGGATGTATTCTTTGGTTGGGTTACAGTCTACCTAGGGCCAAGGCAACGTGTACTTGTGGTTCGAGAAAAGAAAGTCCCCTAAATCTATTTACTCTTGTTATGGTTTTCTTTAGAGAGAGAGAGATTGAATATTCTCCCGTCATCGTTTCTGTTTTGCCGTCTTCGGCTTCCTTGGCCGAGCAGCTGAGGACGGCCGCACCATACTTGTCGAACTACTGTGCGTGCGCGCGCGCCCGTGCACGTCAAACTCATCTTCTGCATCATTCGATAATTTGCTCAATTGTTGCTGCTGTATCTCAACTGCTTTGGGGACCTTATCGCGTTGCAAATCGGCAAGAATCTCATACATGTCTGCCTCGAGAGTCTTCATGTCGATCCCCATCGATGCCTCGACCACCTCTTTGGTATAAATATGCGCAGCGACAAGAAATCCGATGCGTCTGTCCGTAAGAGCACTATTCCCGAACCGTGAACAAAAGTAGCGAATTTCCTCGAGCGAGAACTCTTTCTCCGTAATCGTCTTGATGTCCTTGCGCTTGAGGAAGTAACCTCCAACGCGAAGTTCCGTTCGATTGTTTGGAATAGTGTCCGCCTTGCCCTGAATCGCTTGCGCCAAGCGCATTTCTTCGACACGATAAATCTGTTTGCGTTGTCGAGGCAGTCGTAATGTAGACAGTGCCCAGATTGGAGCGACTTCGCGAGCCGTGGCTGATATTGAACTCGGAAGATGCGCTGGTTTGGGTCGGTGAGAGCTACGTCCCTGAGAAATGACCAATTGGTTACGCACCTGAACGTAATTGTCGTACTCGTTCATGCGCTCGCGATACTGCTCAGGGGACACAGACGCTGCTTCCATGGACATTTTCCCCCGCCGGCGTTCGCGCATTGCCTGGCGCTGTGCGGATTCGATGCGCTCCTCAAGCTCCAAGAATGAGGAGTGTCGCATTTCAGAAAGGTCTCGCGCTCGCTTGGCTGCCGTTTTCTCTCGCGTGGCTGCCTCTTTGGCCCACTCGAGCTGCATTTTAACGCGCAACGTCTCTCGTTCTTGCGCATCGGCTTGGCGCGCTGCGAGTGCTTCGCGTTGCCGTAGCTTCGCGACCCGTTGTCGCGGCGATTGATGTTGGCCTCTCCTTGGGGATGTATTCGGAGAAGACGCCGATTCCGGTCGTATTGCGGCCACTCGCGCCTTATAGGCGGCCGCTTTGCGCTCTCTTGAACGAGCCTGAACTTCGGCAGCGTCGCGCTTGCAGACTCGCTGCGGGACTTCTGGCGCGGGGCCAATGTTGGCCGGCGTGAGAATTGGAAGTGCTGTGCCCAGCGCTTTGGATAAAATCAAGAGCTCCTGCTCCATGCAAGGGCTACTAATTAGCTTTCGGATGGTTTCTTCTTCTGCGCCATTGGTTTTGTCTGCTGCTGCAGGGCGCATCATCTTTTGTAACACGTGAACCCTCCGGGCAGTCGATCCAATTTGCGTTGGGTGAGCTGGCGCGTGGGGTCGAAGACGCCCGACTTTGACCCGCGCCACTGGTACGATTGTGGCAGCGCCACGTGTTTGCGCTTCATCGACGGCACCCTCCTTTTCCTCCCCCTTGTCCTCTTCTTTTTCCTCGATGGGGTCCGGAAAGAGAATCTGGCGACAATGAGCAAGTATCTCATCCCATGAAATCCAGTCGTGATTACATTCGCCTTGGCCCAATCGGGAAGCAACGACGGCTCGCGCACTTGGAACGCTCTCCGAGCACATCACCAACGATCGTACCTGGAAACCTGGGCGAGGCGCTTCGATAAAGCCTGAAAGTGCTTTGGCGGTGCTGTAATCTTCTTGTCCAAGAGAACCCAACACAGCCCAACGGAGCGCAGGAAGAGCCGGCACTTGAGCGTCACCAACAAGCGCTTGGCATAAGTCGATTCGGCGCACAAACGAAGGGCCTCGAGTAGATTCTGAATTACCTGGGCGCGCGTTCGTTCCCCTGTGAGACGATAACGTACGCATGGTCTCTCGAATCAGCGATAAGGCTTTTTCTCCGCCGAGCGCGATGATACGCGCCTCCACTGCGTGGGAAGTATAGGCGGTAGCAATAGGCCACCACATCACCGTCGAACCACCCTCTGCTGCATTGCGCAGATAGTCCTCGGTCAATAGATTGTCCAATGAGACATTGGCATTGTCTTCATCAGAGCGGTCAGGGGGGCTCCGGTCCCGTTTATCGAGATCTCGACCCCAATTTGGAAAGCGAGCAAGCTGGTTTCCGGCCACAAGAAAACCCGAAAGCGTTCGCGAGAGGGATCCTGCGTCAAGACGACGTCGGAGTACTGCGAGGAGTGAATAAAACGGAACGGATGGTACCAGGTCGTCAAAAAGCTTGTGCGTGGCGTCATGAAGAGCTGCTGCTTCGCTGAAAACATCTCGAAGTTCACCGAGGCAATTCCGCTCGAAACTCGCAAGCTGAGGTCTTGGACTTACCAACAGCGTGATGCCTACAACTCGGTGTGCAGGATCGAGATCGGTCAGACTGTATACTTTTGGATAAGTAAACGTTGAGCTTCGAAGCGCAGATGGTTTGTCCAATGTCTCAATGCTTTTATAAAACTGATGCGCCGTTGCGACAACGCCATGTATAAAGCGTACCGTATCCTCGTACGTCGCTGTGGCATTGTGCGCTCGACACCAGTTCTGATACGTACTTTCAAGTTCCGAAGAGACGGCAATAAGTCGGACGCCATTCACGGTGAGTCCATTGAGACGACAGAGCATGCGTTGGTTTCCAAGATGCATGTGAGCAAACTCGCAGAAGAACCGAGTTGCGTAAACACGCAATGCTTTCACCTGCGAGAACATATCTTGCTGCATCTCCACCAGCTGATCTGTACTGAGGACCTCGCCCAAAACGTCTTGCATTGTAATATCGCGAGCCAGAACTCTTAGTAGGCCCTCATAAGCTTCCACTCGGTAGCGCACATCCGTTCCGCTGATCGCAAAACCTCGCAAAAGGCTCCAGGTCCGCTGCACTCGCAAAGTCTTTTGCTCTTTGCATCGCGACACAAGCTTGATACGGACAGAACGCCCGCGTGCGATTTTTTGGATCTCGATCGCTGCCATGTTCCGCTTGTTACTTTTCTTGGCGGCTTCGTACTTGCGAAATGTCGTCTGAAAATGCACGAGAGCGCTCAAGAGATCCGAGGCCCCGCCTTCCTCGTTATCCTTTTCCTTTGCACGGTCTGCTTTGCGTGAAGATCGACCTCGTGTCATTTGGCGTCGTTTCTTCTGGACCACGCAGGTGCTTGCTCGACGGAGGAGGTTGACTTTTGGCGTTTGGTTAAGCTCCTCATCCCTGAGGTTTTGGTCGGAGGAAGCAAAACCGCCGCTCTTTTCTTTAATACTTTGCCGCAAGCTCCCAGATGCGTCGCCACTTTGCTCTTCTTCTAGCTCGTTGCTGGAATATCGACGTGAGGACGCTTCGTTTGAATCATGCTCACGAGCGTCCTCATGCTCAGATTCCTCATCTCTGCTCGCATCGGCCTCGACCTCATCATCGGTCTCGACCCAGTAAGGAATGAGCTCGTCCTCCTCGTCTTGTCCGTCGTGCTCTACTCCATAGCCAAGCGTGGATTCATCTCCATCTCGCTCGCGCTTGAGCAAGGCAAGTCGCCCTGCATACGACGCTGCGTAGGCTTCGAAAGTGCGGCGAGACTCAGGGTTCATCGCAAGCTCGCCCACGAGTGCGTCCAGCGCGGACGCATTCCTGAATCGCAATTTGCTTCCTTTCTCTCAGACAGCTTGACCACCTAATACCCTAGATTGAGCCGCGTGCCGGCGGTTGATAGCTTAGCTATACATACATACCGTGGAAGCCTTAGTAAACAGTGTGGCCGATGACAAGCTCCACCTACCTACCTACCTACCTACCTACCCACGGTCGTATAGAGTCGAATTTGGATTTTCACAATATAAACCGCACGTGGCTAGCTGCCCTCGTGCTTTGAGTCGAGAGTGGTTCTGAAAACCCGGGGTGGCGGCCCGAGCCCTGCAGCCCGGCGGCTATCACGTGTCATAACGGACAAAGTTAAGAAAAACGGTGTGTACTCTTTTTTTTTTCTTTTCTCATTGTCTATGAAGGACTCATGATGACGATGCAAAAAGTTCGTAGAGAGCTCATGTGCGAGCTTGGCGCGCTGGCGTGCAAGCGCTCACGTAGCGCGCTAGCTTGCGAGCGCTCACGACGCCCGTAATTGAAGCGCCCGGGGCTCGCTCGAAGACATGCAACAACAACAAAAATCAACGTCGCCACAAAGACTCGAAGGTCGAGTGCTCCGTTCGTTCGAGCATGGCACAAGGCGAAAGCGAAATGTTCCGCGCATCGCTGCGGCAGAGGCCAACGAGGAGGGTAAAGACGATGCTCAAGGTGCTCTCGACCGCGAAGCATTGACATCGCCCCCTTCGCCCCCGAGCATTCTTGAAGAAGAGAACGACTCGAGCATATTGCAGCTTGGCGTGTCTAAAAAGCGTCCACGTACTGTGCGCAGAGAGCTTCCAGGTCTCGAAGAAGTACTGCAGGATTTGGAAAGCGATCCTTGGTTTGCGCTGCAACAGCACGAGCAACAACAACAGCTAAAACAAAATCACAATGTTGTACAGGAGCAGCCAGAGGAGGCGGAGGCACGAAACCAAAACGTGCAAAGCGATCCTCAAACAAATATTTATAGCCAAGAAAGCAACCAGATCGAAGACGGCGCACCGGAGGCAGTTATGTCCAAGCTACGTAGTCTCGCACCGCAAATCATGCAGAGACGTTCTAAGGTAGGCGATGACACAGAAAGCGTCCAACGCCGTTGGGTTAAGAAAGCAGCTCCTCTGGAACTGCCAACAATGACGATGATCACGCCTCGAACACGAAAGAAAATCGAGAGATTACCACGGCCCGGACCTGCAGAGTTGGCACGACTTGCAGAGATCGACGAAACGTTTCTGAGCATGGATCAAGAGCGTGAGATCGGACATGCAGCAGACGAGAAACAAACCTTGTATTCAAAGCTATGGATCGTGGCAAGGAAACGAGCCTATGATCTCCACATGCTGCCTCCGGTACCTCTGCGTGATCGTGTAAAAGTCACGAGTCAACCTCTTGGTAAAAAGCGTAAACTAGCGAAAGTGCGCGAATGCAAAATACCCGAGACACCGAAAATGCGGCGCTCGCCTCGCAGAGATCAAGATCAAGCTGTCGGAGACTTGCAAGACCGAGAAAACGAACTTGCAGGACCTCGTGTCTCAATGCTTCGAGATCGCCTGCAGCGCGCCGATGCAGCCACAGAAGCAGCAAGAGGCCGTATCGGGGAGCTATTGCAGGAAACCCGGCGCATTGTTCCTGCCACGGCATTATTCGAGCACCGCCTTAAAAACTTGCTGTCGGCGGCTTCGCAAAAGAACCAGAACAAGTTGCAGCGAATGCTCACTCGCCTCGTTCGCAAATACCAGCGTGCTCAGATCCTTCCGTGCTGGAACAAGTGGCGTGGGGTCATCGACTTTCTCCGCCTCGAGGCGCAAAACGCTGCGGCACGGCGTATTCAGTCGCTTTTTACGAAAACAAGCTGCAGACATGAGCTCGAAGAGCGTGCACGTCAACAAATTCGACAGCGAGAGCGCCACGAAGTTCAATTGGCGCATCGAATTGAGCTCCGTCGGCGGGGCCCTGAACCCTTGCAGCGAGCATTTCGAAAGTATTGCGCGCGACGTGAGCTGGCGTATCTGCGACGCCGGCGCGAGGCCGTTGTTTGCGTGCAGTGCGCTTGGCGCGCTCGGAATTGCAGGATTGTGCTCGCTGCCCTCCAAGCAGCAAAGCTTCACCGCAACCAGAGCGCAACACACATCCAGCGCGTTTTTCGTGGTCATTGTGCACGCGTTCGAGCAGGCCTCCTGCGCAAAATCGAGGCCGTGTCGGCCAAAGAACGCGCTCGTCTGGCCGCGCAAGCCGCAATTGAAGCACGGCTTATGCGCATCGGCGCTGCTGCACTCATGCAAGGCTGGTGGCGCAGTCTTCAGCGACGCTGGCTCACACGCGCGATGGTCATGGTTATGAAGAGACGCGCGGCAATCCGAATTCAAAGCTTTTGGCGGTCAGTGTGGGCTGTACTTGAGCTTAAAAGAGCCATCGCGAGAAAGCGCGATCAAGACGCTCGCGAAAGCGCAGCGGCAACCATGCTGCAAAAGAGATTTCGCATCAGACGCGCTCAGGCGCTTGTGGAGCGCATCAAGGTAGAGGCGGCCGAGGCAAAGGCTCAGCGGGACGCAAGTCGCATCGAGAATATGCAAGACCGAACCATGAACATTTTTGGGCGGACGCTCAATGTTACCAAGAACCGCCGCGCCTTGCACGAATTGCGGAGCAAGATCGACCCATTCACGGCGTCACGACAAGAACGAGCCGCGACACGGATTCAGCGCGTCTGGAGAGGCTACCGTGCTCGTCGCCGCGTGAAGCGCCGACGTGCAGCAGAAAACCAAGTGCTTTCCAAGTTACGTCGCGACAAAGTACGTGCCGCAGCTTTGCAAATGCAAAAGCGCTGGCGAGGCATTCGCGAGCGCCGTCGACTTGAGATGGAGCGTCAGAACCGCGCGGCTTCCTTGATACAGGCAAAGTACCGTGCTCGCATTGCCAAACGGAATTTCTTGCTCATTCTCGAGCGCCATAAGGCTGCCAGCAGGGTGCAAAAACGCTGGAGAGGACGTCTAGCGCGAAAAATGATGGTCCTTTTTCGTGAAGAAATGCGAGTGCAGAATGCAGCTGCGAGGGTATGCCAGCGCGCGGTGCAACGTTATTTGTTTCGAAAGGGCTATCGAGATCGTCTCGAAAACGAACGCACCTGGTTCGAACTCCGTCAACAAGGTGCGATTGAAACGATCTTGGCCAAGCGCGCCGAGGGATACCGTATGCTTCTTCATTCGGGCTTTCTCAATAGCGCCAAGGGTGGGGGCGAGCTGCGAGCGCTTTTTTGTGAGCTTTCAGAGCCGCTGGCACAGCTCTCTGGGGACAAGTTTGTCAAGATGGTCCTCGCTTGTCCCGGCCTGGCCCATCTCAAGCGCAAGACGCTTGACATCATTTTTGCCAAAGCTAAAAAACCTGATAGTAAGCTGCTCGGTTATCCCGAGTTCCGTGAGTCTCTCATTGGCCTGGGAATGCATCTCTACGTCGCAGAGGGCGTCGACGCCAAAATTAAAGCGTACAAGGATACTGTGCAGGCTGAGCGAGCAAAGGCCAAGCGCGGAAGGTTTAGTGGTGGCTCATCAGGTGCGGCGCAGAGCGCAGAGGCTGCACGTGCGCAGCGGCAAGCGGAAAAAAATGCTGATAAAATGGCGGAGACGCAAATTCGAGATGAGGCCATTGGTCAATTCACCTTTCGTCGTCATCGTGGACGCCGAGGTCTTCTTTTGCGGGTTCTACATGAGCACATCTGGAAAATGGAGTTTGCGCAACGACAACGGGAAGCGCTTGATGTCCGTGCCGCGCGACGAATGGAATGGGCTTCGGTGATGGTGCAACGACGCTTTCGCGGAGTTGCGAGCCGCAGCATTCTCGATCGTATTCGTGAGCAGCGACATCGTAAGATTGAAGCAGAGCGACAGCGAGCGGCTAGTACTCGTATCCAAACGTTTTGGCGAATGTGTCTTGCAAAACGTAGAGTTCGTGCACTTGCGCGCCGGTGTCTGCAAAAGTGCATCGACGCAGAAACGGGTGATCCGTACTGGTTCAACACACAAACGGGAGAAAGTTCATGGACGAAGCCCAAGCTGCTTGGCGATGATGACGCAGAGGTAAGCATTGTCATGCCGCAAAAAGACGACGAATTCGTCATCAAGTGCGCCAAGTGCAGAGCAGAAATGGCTACAGTGGCCTGTCTCGACTGCGCGGATCCCTTTTGTGAAGACTGTCATAGGCAGGAGCACCATGGCGCCGCGATGCACAGCAATATTCCCATTCCCCTCTGTACGGAGTGCAACTTTCAAGCGGCAACGCGGAACTGCACGCCGTGCCAGCGCAAATTTTGCTGTAGTTGCTTCGAGATGGCCCACTTTATTAGTCCTCCATGGCAAGACGAACCTGTGTGCGCACAGCCGAGTGAAGAGCAATCGCAGCTGGCAGCGCACAAGTGGCAACCTTTAATCAAAGTTTGCGCCGAGTGCGATGCTAGAGCTGTGCGATGGCGGTGCGAAGAATGCGGCGATGACTTTTGCGCACGCTGCCTCAAGGAACTCCATCGAAAGGGGAATCGACGCCTCCACAATTTTCATCCGCTGTCATATCACTCGCTGCAGCTCGAGGTGCGGGAGCGCCAGGTGCGCGCTAAAAAACGCGCCATTGCAGAGAAGGAGCGTCGCAAGGTAATGCAAAAACAGGCTGAGCAAGACAATATGGAAAAGGTCGCTCTCAAGCTGCAATCTCTCTATCGCGGAAGACGAGATCGTGCTGTGGGAAAAAGCTTGCTGCGCGACGCCCGTCTGCGAGAGCGCAAGCACTGGCGACTCGTCAAGCACGATATGGCCGAGAGGAAAAAGCTCAATTACCGTCTTCAGGCTGCCGTCGGAATCGCTCCGATTTTGGAAATGGACGACGATGAGACAAAGGACAGGAAACGCATGGGATGGAAGGCAACCCCCTGGGGACGCGCGGCAGTCGCTGCGGGTGTAGCTCTGCCTATTGGAGAGCCACTGCCTGGCCCCATTAAGGTTCATGATAATGAGACTCTGTTCATCCATGTTATCGAGGAGTGGCGCTCTCTTATAAGTGTGGATGAATACATTCGTCTGGACAATCAGTACTTTCTTGTCAAGCACATTGGCGAGCAAGACGAAAATGACCCCGGCAAGCCCGTGGACACGGTCCAGATGATGCGAGAAGAAAAGCTCCGCAAACGGCAAGAGAACGACCCATGGGCTGTCCCTGCTGCTTCCGAGGAATCGTCAACTGCAGGCGAGAATGGGAAAAGCAAGAAAAAGAACAAGAAAAAGCAAAATAAGAAGACCAAAGATCAGAACTCGGGAGAAGATCAAGGCGGTGAAGTTGGTCCTGGGAGAGTTGAAGATGATCCTTCTGCGAACGAGTCTAAAGCGACAGGCAACGAACGCGAAAAGAAGAAACGCGCGCGTCGAGCAATTATGAACAAAGCAAAGCAAGTCAAAAAGAAAGGGTTTCAGGCATGCACACTCCAGATACATCTCGATGCTCCTTACAGCGGAGAGATTCCTGTTGAAGTACGTGGTTTTTTCGTCGGCAGTTTCAATCTCGCTCAAGATGCGATTGTCAAGGCGAAGCGCGCGGACAAGCAGGCCATCAAAGAGAAGATGGGGGGGCGACTTGCTGATGTGATGGCCAAGACCAAAGAATTCATTGCAGAAAAAGCAGATGAGTACATTGATCCTGACACCGCCGCGCGTCTCAATAAGCGGTTCACTGGTGTAGCAAGACTCGTTGGGAAGCGACGAAGCTCAATTGCGTCGATTGAAGATATGGACGACGAGGACTTGGGCCAAGCAGACGAGGCCCCGAAAGTTTCGACTCGTCCAAAGTCTGCGACCCCAGTCGCGAAAGCGTCCTTGCCACCGGGTTGGGAAGAATTTCTAGATGATGCGAGTGGAACGCCTTATTTCTACAACCATAGTACGGGCGAGTCTGTTTGGGAGCGTCCTTCCGAGTAAAGAAAAGACAAGGGCATAAGCGCGAGGAACAATTTGCAAAGAGGCCGAATTTACAAACCAAGTATGAACAACATGAACATTTTTTTATTTGTAACAAATAAGGAACTCCTGCAAGGAGAAAGAAAAAGGGAAAAAAGAAGAAGAAGAGAAAAGAACAAACGAACGAACAAACACGCAAGCAAACAAGCAAAGTAGACTTCTCTTCTTCGCGACAAAGGGTCAGTGTGCGTGTGTTGCTTTTAATTTTCAGTGTTGCGACTGCTTTCGACGCATAAAATGGAGAGGATTCTCATACTCGACCACATCCTCATCCTGTGTGGCACCATCGAGATCCTTGATAAACCACAATTTCTTGTCGCCTGCACGAGCCATTCTCTCTGTCTGTGCCTCATCCTCATCGAACATAAGAGACCGATGGAAGGCAATTGCGATGGGATGTGCTGCACTCACACTGCAGCGCACAAAGCGACAATCCCGGCCGCGACAAGCAGCGAAAAACCTGCTGTACAGCGAGCGGCCAATGCCTTGACGCCGCGCCCACGGAAGCACTGCACAGGCATCGATGGATCCGGACATTTGTCCAAAAAGGACTACCACTTTGCCCATAATGTAGCCATCAATCTCACCCGCAGAATTTTGTGAGACAAAGGACATACCTTCGCACTCGTAGTACATGTTGCTCGAATGATTCGGCATGTAATGATCCGTAGACGACGGGCTCCCTGGCTCTTCCCAGAACTGTTCCAAGGTGCCTGCCTGGGAAATTGCGTTGAAAGCCTCAGGAGTCATTGGAGCACAGGACACCCCATACGTGATGCCCGGGACGCCACTTGTCTTGGAGGGCCGCGTCTTCACCGTCGAAAGTTTGCGCTGATTTCGTGAGCCGTTGGAGCCCCGAGGACCATGCCCGAAGACAGACTTGAGCATGCCCGTCTTGGAATTGCGGCTTTGAGGCGGCCTCGACGCGATTTTCGGCTGAACAGCATCGTCATCGTAATCCAGATGCTCGCGACCTGCGTCCGGGTCCGACGAGTACGAGACACTTGTAGCCCGCACAAGGGAGCGTTTGCTACTCCCCATCTCACCAGCGCTGGCGGCTGACTCGGAGGCGCTCGCGTCGATGGACAATTCGCCGCCCGGACCCTGAATTTTCAGCAAGTCAATCTCGTACTGGACCTTGTACACCCACTGCACACGATCCTCTTCGTTCTCGCAGCCCAGTGTAAAGGTGCGCATGTCACCTCGTTCCTTGCCTTTTTTGATCCAGCGGTTCGTACGGATCGTGAAGCAGTACAGAGGAGCGGGGCCAGCACCGGGCGTAAGCTTGGACTCAATACCAAAGTAACCAATCGGGTCAATGGAGACTTCGGAAGTCCGCTCAATGATAATGGTCTCGAGGCCCTTAGCTTCGTCGCTGTCGTAATACTGAACGAGTTTGGGGCCACGCAGGTGACACCAGCGCGGTTTCCAGGGGCTCATGATGTTGCGCGCGTTTTCCTTGCGAATCTGCAAAAAGCCGCTGTGTTCGACTTGAAAAGTATTCTCTGCTGCCTTTTCCAGGTGCAAGAGCTTTTGTTGTTCCTCCCACTCCTTTGTGATCCGCTTCTTGGCTGCCACAAGTTTGCGCTTTTGCTTGTTGAGCATGCGGTGACGGAGAATTTCCACCATCCATCCGGACTCGAAGCTGAATTTCACCTTGTCGGTATCCTTCCTCTCCGCCATGCCCTCGTCGCGGCGAGCGTAGACGATGACGCCCGTATCAACAAGTTTCTTAAAGTTCTCCTCGAGCTGCTCATCCGTGTGTTCAATCGGAAAGATGGACTTGACCAACCCGAGCGTGAAGACGTCACCAATAATGGATGCCACCTTGATGATGAGCTGCTGCACGAGCGTCATTTTATCGATAAGAGCGCCGACGATGGCCTCGACGGATAAGGGTATGGGCACGGCATGAATGTTGTCGAGACGCTCGAATTCATCGCCAACAAAGGCGAGAACCGGTTCCGGACTGGTTTGTCGTTCGATGAGCTCGAGCTCTGTGTAGTACGCGATGGCGTCAGCAATGTAGAGTGGGTTTCCCTTGGTCTTTTTGCGAATAAAGGAGATGAGAGCTTCAGGCATGTTGTCCACTTGGGCGCAGTTGCAAATAATGTCAAAGGTGTTGGACGGGCGCGCGACAAGCACAAGGTTTTCTACGCCTTCGAGCTCGGTCAGAGACTCGAAGAAGAGCACAGCCTTTTCAAGTTCTGTTGCCATGGAAGCGCGTGCCTGTAGCTGTTCCCTGACCGCAGCGGACATGTGTTCCTCCCAGGCCGCGTGCATCTTGACGGGAACCGGACGAAACATGGATACGCGTTCGTTCGCATTACCTTGTGTCAGGCTTTCGTCTTGCAGCGAGAAATGCGAGAGGCGACGCAACAGGATGATGAAGACATTCGACTTGTTCCATGTCGCGACGATCTCCTGGAAGACAAAAAGGGAAAATGTGTCGAGGTACTGGCTGTCGTCCACCACGACGGTGAGGGGAATGCGGGCAGCAAGGCCGCCGAGAATGGTCGCAAGGATGCGAATGACGCTCTCGGCCTCGGGATTTGCCACAAACGCAGCGACAGTATTCGTAAAACTCACCGACCTTCGAAGCGAGTGCCGGATACGTGACACCTGCGAAGCGAAAGCGCCCGTGACGCCGCTGCCAGTGCCTGATCCTCCCGCAGAGGCTGCGCTGGCGGCAGCTCCCTTGCGACCGAGGCTGTCCTCACTGTACGGAGTCCAGTTCATGCCGAGCGCCTTGAGGCGCGTTGGCTTGCCATTCGTGCCAAAAACGGTCTTTGACTTGGCCAAACCGAGCGCCTTCTTGGTCTGTTTCGGGGCCGCGCGCCCAAGAGTGGAGCCGGAGCTCGGTGCAAGCAATGAGGAGGCAACTTGGCCTGGTGGCGCCTCAAAACTGGTGCTGAGGATGTCATTGAGGAGATAAAGCCGGTCCTCGATGTCTTCGGCAACAACTTCGGGCCCATAGGATCGGCGCGCAGCTTTGATGGCGCGGACAATGTGATCCTCGCGCGTCAAGGACTTGTCATCGCCTTCTGCAGAGTCGAGGAGCTCGGACATGATGTGCGTCCATACCGCAAAGGGGCGGGCGCGGCGACCCGTCTCGAAAGGGTTACCCCGAGCATAGGCAAAAATCGCCTCGCCTTCATCGTAGGCGGCGCCATCGTCACTAAAGAGAAAATTCTCCACAAGGTGCGTCTTGCCGACACCCTGCTCGCCGCTGAGCACGACAAGACGCGAACCGTTGCCAGCAAAGACGTCTTCTTGAAAGCCGGCAAGAGCAGAGCGAATGTAATCGGTGCCATTGGGGTCTGGACCGTTTCGCGAGGCAATAATGTTGCGCCGTGACTGAAAGCGCGTGAGAACCATGGTGAGAACCTCGGTGCTAGAAAAAGGAAGAGTCGAGAGCAAACGCTCCGGGTCAAGGGTGGTCCGCTCGTTGTCCCGAAGCCAAAGAAGCTCGTAGTATGCAGGGTCAGACGCACTGGGGTCAATGAAGCCCTTGTTGATGAGGTTGCTGATGGCCGCCTCAGTGAGGTCAAGAACGGTCTCCATGCGGGTCTCGGAAACTGCAATAGTGCATTCGATTTCATCACCTTGATTGCGATAGCGGATGCGCGCAAGGAAAACATCATCATCCACGTCCTCATGGTCATCTTCGTCGGCTGCAAAGTGTTGCAAGTGCTGGGTGGCACTTTCGGAAAGCTCTTTGTCGTGGCGACGATCATGCTTGCGTGCCTTTGCGGCGCGCCTCTTGGCAAAAAACCCGCTCGTGTCGTTGAGAGCCTTGACTTGCTGTTCTTCGAGGCTCATCATCTCCTCTGGACTGACAACGACGTGCGAAGGGTATAAATCTCTCCAGCGCGTCCTTTGCTGGGTCACGCGAATGTTGTGTTGCGTGAGGGTGCCAAGGCGGGCAAGGTGGACAGAGTGAAAGTCGTGGGCCTCAGGGTGAAGATGAGCCCCGCTCCTGATTTGAAAACAGTGAACGGGTTCGCGCTTTCCCTTGACGGAGACGTCGACAGGATAAAAGTCCAGGGAAGAGTTGGTGAGGCGTCCCTTGGTCGTGCTGTCAATGAGGATGGTGCTCTTGCGTGAGCGTGCATTCTGCATGAGACGTGCCGCAAGATTGACCGAGTCGCCAATGACGGAATACTCCCGGCGATTACCCGAAGCGTGCCCAATAATACCACAAAAGGCGAGACCGGTGGCGATGCCGACGGCGCCTTGTAGCTGGTAGTTGGAGAGCTTGTAAAGCACCTTGAGACCACTGAGTACGCCGCGCAAAGGGTCATCTTCGTGACCAAAGGGGGGAAGGCCAAATACGGCAATGAGGGTCGCGCCCTTATCGTCAACGAGGAACTTATTAATGGTTCCCTCATAGGAAAGGACGACGCTTTGAATCTTGTCGAAGACACCTGCAAGCATTTCGTCCTTGTCTCCCTTCATGATTTCCTTCATATTGAGACCAAGACTGAAGAAAAGAGTGGTCACCGTGCGAAGCTCGGGTGCCCAAAACGCGTCGTTGGACACAAGCAGGTACGGCATGACAGCATTCGGGACGTACTTCCAGAGCTTGCGCTCCGTTTCGAGGCCAGAAGCGATGGTCCGATCGTAAATCTTCCACGCGACGCGGCACTCTGCGCGCCAGTCCTTGACAATGACGTGGCCGCCGGAGATTTTCTTTTCCTGTACAAAGAAAGACCCAACCTTGTCCCAAATTGTGCTGCTCACCACAACCTCGCCGGGCTTTGCAACATTTTCACTATCAATCGCTTCTGCAAGAGCTTGTCCAATGGCCAGGTATTCAAAGCGTTCGCGCTGGATGAGATCGTCGTGACCGCCAAGATGCATAATGTTCAGGGACCCACAACCGAGGCCGAGCTTGACGCGTAGCGTGCATTCTTTCCGAGGCGCTTTCTTCCCATCAGGTAGAGTCTCAACGTCTCTAAACTCGGTGTCTTTTTCGTAGACGCTAAAGACGAAGTTATCGAGGCGTAACTGGATCTCTCGAGCGCACTGGACGGCGCGCTGCACACGTTGCGTGTAGTCGCCCTCGTCGATCTGCGGCCAGAGAGTGATGACGGCATCGCCTGCAAACTTGAGGACGTCGCCGCCCGACTTGCTGACTGTCTTGACGATCTGCGTCACGAATTTGTTGAGGTTCATGGAGAGTTCCTCGAGTCCATCGGGTCCGAGGCTGCACAGCTCCTCTGTGAGCGAGGTGAATCCGCTCATGTCTGCAAAGAGGCAGACGATCTCGTCAAAGTGCTGCGTCTGCGGCCGAAGAGGGCCATCTTCGTCGCGCTCGGTGTTGGCAATATGCTGCGCCACCACGGCGGGCAGGTAGAACTGCAGAGCGTCCAGCTCCTTCATCTTTCCTTTCGGGGCACGCTCGAGGCCAAGTCACCTGCGCAGAGCTCCACGCTTCCCTTTCTCGAGCCTTCGGAGCGTGCGCGCACCCCCTTTCCCTCGCTCCCTCTTCGCGTGGGCACGCGCGGCGCTTCGCTTGCCGTCGTTTGAATCTCCGCTGGCCTCGCTCGGGTTCGGGCGAGGTCGGCCCCGCGCGCGAGCGGCCGGCAACCCTCGCGGCCAGGCCCGGCGCAAGTACGCGCGCGCGCGAGCGAGCGCGCCCTGCCTGGACCGCGCGCGCGAGAAAGAAGGATGGATGGATGGATGGATGGATGGATGGGTGTCTGTCTGGGATGGATGTCTGTCTGTCTCGAAGGACGCGCCCCCCTCCGTTGCCTGAGGGCCGCGCCGGCTCGCCTGAGCGGGGCTGCTGGCCGCGCGCGAGTCCGATGCGCTGCACTGCGCTCGGTCGCTCGGTCGCTCGGTCTTGCGCGCGCGCGAGAACGGGAAAGCGGATTGACTCGAGGTATACTCGTCGTCCTCCTTCCTTGCCTTTGTCTAGTTTCCTTTTTTTCTTTCTGGTTTTTATTCACTTGGCTGCGTTAGCTGCACTTGCGCGAGCTTAGGTTCCACTTGCAGGCGCGTTTTTGTTGACTGGGAACGCGCACCGATTCCGACTTGCGCGCGCGTGCACTTGGCTGTGCGTGCCGACACATTCTTCCTAAAATAGCCCCTCCGCGCCGGAATGTGTCTGTGCGTGAAGAGAGCGACGAGCGGAAGGAGGGGGTGCGGCAAAAGAGTGTGCCCTTGCACGTGCGTGTGCGCTCCGCCGGGGACGCGCGCGTTGCAGGCTCAGATGAATGTATTAATGGACGGATGGATGGATAATCGCAGCACTGACGAGGATCTACTGCTCACTGTCACTGGACTGGCGAGCGTGGGTGATGGACGCGGCCGCGATGGCGACTTCCTCTTGGTCGCGAGAAGCTTGGTGAATCTGGGTTTCCTTGTTGCAGATGCGATTTATAAATAAAGCTAAAGGCCTACCTGTAAATGAGAAAAAAAGTAAGCGGAGACAAGAGAGGAAGAGAAAAGAATGGGAGTTATTGTGAGGCAGAGCGACAGGTATACTGCAAAGTCTGCGTCTGGCTTCTGCATGGGGGGCAACCCATCGGGCGACAAGGAGCGCATGCTCTGAGGCGAAATCGTTTGGTGCATTGCGTGCGTCAGTCGTTGGCGTGGGCGTGTATGTAGTATGTGTGTGTGCCTTGCATAAGTGAACAACGGCAACGCTCGTTTATTGTGGCTGGCAAAGCATTGGCAGCGTGCGGTTCTGGCCTTCTCATTGTAAGTGCACATGCGCATGGTAAAGGACGAATGAAATAGGTTAAAATGGCAAGTTTTTGCGCCGCGATAGATTCTGAAAACGGCTGCGATGGACCTTTGCTGATTACAGAAGAGTTCAACCTCAAGCATAAGATTGGAAAAATATCTCATCGTCTCAAGCACAGGACTTTGTGATCTCTGCAGAGACCGCCACATTGATTTTCTTTATAATAGAACTTACAAACAGATGAGGCAGGGCCTACACTGAGTTGTTCTCACCAGCAAGATCCACAAAAGGTTCAATTCTGCAAATTGCGACCTTGGCATCGACAAAACGAAATTATAAAAAAAAAATGTTTAAAAAAGTGAAAAGAAGGGAGTCATGCTCGCTGATGGAGGTTGCAAAGCTCCTAGGTTGGTTTCCTGGACGATCGGCCATCGCTCAAGCATACGTGCACTTGAGTTGACTCTTTTGACCCGCAGCCGCTGCCACTGCCGCCCGGTAGAGTGGACGAGTTCGTTCATCTTGATAGGTTCGGGACGTCCTCTCGTGCGCCTCTGCACGGATCACCCTATGCTATGGGTAGAGTAGAGGTTAAAGAGTCAATTGTGCCACACTTAATTCTGATGCTAGTGGAGAGGTGCGGGGCCAATCGGCCTTATGGCTTGGCGAGCTCCCGGTTCACAGCAGAGGAGCTGTCTTCAGTGAAAGGGCGTCGAAAAGTAGTTCGTGCTACTCGTCATGAATCTGTCTTGATGGCAGTATGGCAGCCAGGCAATCTTTACGACAGAGTAGCATTCAAACATTGAGTAATCCGTGACTTTTACTTCGCCTTGCAAAAGGACGTCACGCTGAAGCTTTCACTTCATCTCATCAAAAGACCACCCCGCGCATCATGAACAATTTTGATCATAAACGAGAAAGACCCTTACTTATCTTCATGTGATCAAGGCAAGGGACAAGATGATGACCATGGATTGTCAGTACTCATAGAAGGCGAGACTATAAAGCACGGGTGTACTCTGAGTGAGTAGTAGTACAACGCCCCGCCATTCAATCAGCTCCAGCTCTTGTCTACGACGACGACGACGACGAGATCATAATAAAATCTTTACGCGTGATTTTCGCTTATGGCTGGCACTCTTGCGGCGCGATAAGGGACAAGCAAGCAAGCAAGCAATCGTCAGGCTCAATATTTAAACCGTGACCCTTCTCGTACAATGGCAAGGTCTGATCAAAAGTGGGCCTCGATGAGCATGCATGACACGAAGACCGTTCCTTGAATGTTGTAGGACTCGCTGAAGACCCCCCCCCCCCCCGTCAAAACCAGAACTTTATGCAATCGTGACTATTTTAGGTACTTGCGTTTTACCTCATAAAGAGAACGACCAGTGACAACAGCTTGCTGCCCCGCAAAACCGGAAGGAAGTGCTCAATATCTGACGCTGCCACTGCCACCACTGCTGCTTCTACTGCTGCTCCTGCTACCACTGCTGCGTGCCCGCTGCCCCACCTGTCGAGACCGACCGGCCGCCACACGTTTCTCCGTCTGAAGGACGTTGATCCCGACTTGATTGAAAGAAAGTCGTGGACGAGCGCATTTCGCGCGGGTTGGAGCTGGCTTCCATTGTATGTCCGGGTGCTGGACGGGGGCGAGACAAAGGCAGAAATTGACAATCTCGAATGGTCGATCCGAAGCATGCTTTGGTCGCAAGGAGAAGCGAAGCGGCACGCTCTGCTGGAATGAGATTTTTTTTGGGTGCACGAAGGGCGCGAGGTATCGAAAGAAGAAACCCAAGAAATGAAAATTACTTGTCAATATCGAACAACATTGCTTATCACTCAATGCAAGGAGGGCTAAAACATATCAAACAGCATTGCTTGCCGTTGCTTGGGCATATCAACAACAACTTCTTGCCACTGCGAGGATCCTTGAACAAAGGAATTGCAATAACAATGACCTCCTCGTAAGAATGGATGACCGCGGCTGGCAATTATTAAGACCGCCACTATCGCCACCACCATTGTAGCGGGTTCATTCTGAGTCACAAACCCCGCAACGAGAAAACTTCTCCTCGTGTGCAAGAAAAAGTATACTGAACCGCCCCCCCCCCCCCCCCCCCCACCCACCCACAC
>KN805440.1:91407-104888 GCA_000818945.1 Schizochytrium sp. CCTCC M209059
CCTTTCCTTTGGTGATAAGATGGTATCTCCACTGCAGAGCGATTCTAGCCTTTTCATTTGCCGTATGGTGGGCTCACAACTTGCTGTAGGTTGCATAGCATAGTTTTTGAGGTGTTAACTGTATTTTGGCCAGCCAAAAGCCTAGGCCAAGCCCATTTGAAAGAAGAGGATACCAAGCGTACCAGCGAGAAGTCCGAGAAGAGCCCATAGCGAGATATTTGAAGTCGTCACAGGAGAGGCGGCGGTGGGACGGCCGGGCCACTCTTCCTTGAGCCATTTGATGGTTCGGCGATTTGCCTCTTTGATCGAGAAGAGCGGCGAAAACCCGAGATTGTGGAGTGCTTCCTCGTCTGTAAAGGTCATGTCATCCACGATGGCCGACACGGATTCGGGCGTAAAGCTGTTCCTAGGACGAAGTGCTCGCGGAATGAGCGAAAGGAGGAAGACCACAATGTAAGCGAGAACCAACATGATCCATGCGGGCACCCGACGCGTGGGAACGGGTATGTCAAACGCCTCAAGAAAGGGTGAAATCGCTTCATAAAAGGACCTTGGCTCTTCGTGTGAGAGATTAAGTGCGCGTCCTGCGATTTTGGAAATACGAGTTTGATCTTCGCTTTGCAACACGTTGATCGCGCAGAGATGCCCGTAAGCGGCATTGCCAATATACATGTTGTCTTGTTGCGGTTCGTTCATGCCAATGCGAAAGGACATGAGGCCTTGAAGGCCAGCTTGAACGACTTGTGGAACCAAAACTTGGTCGTGCTCACCATACACGTTGCGCAAACGCAAGGCGCATGTACGAAGCAATTTGGGTTGCTTTGCAGCGTCTGTTGTGTCTAAAGCAGTTTGTACACTGCAGAGACTATTGTCAGCCGCTACACAGAGCGACTCGGCAATGGCCTTGGAGAAGGCATAGAGGCCTCCACTGTAGTCCTGAGGAGCTGCAGGATACGGTGCGTCAGATTTGAGGTTTCTGTTGTGACCAATATGGGAAATTGCGGTTGTGGAGCTGGTGTACACGAGCGAGGAGACGCCGGATGCGCGGCAGGCGCGAATGACACAGCGCATTCCCTCAACATTGACTTGAAGCAGCTTTGTCGACGAGAGGTCACCCGTGCCATAGTCGATAAGGCTTGCCGCATGGATTACGACATTGCATCCCGCAAAGGCGTTGCGCAGGAGCGGCTCGTCGAGCACGGATCCGGCGATGTACTTGAAAACGGGGCGAGAGGTACTTTTGCTCTCATTCGCGAGGATGTCTGAAAAATTCGACCCCACGGGCTTGACGAGGTCAAGCGCGCGGATCTCAAACACTGGCCTAGCAGTGTGCTGTTCGCTGAGCAGTCTGCAGATCGTTGAGCCCACTCCGCCGCAAGCTCCCGTAACGCAGACCACGAGGCCGTCTGCGTTGTCTTCGTCGTTGCTGCCAGCCATCTTGGGCACGCTCGCCGCCCTCGCTCGCGGGCCAGCTGCCAACGCCGACCTTGCGAACGCCGAGCGCCTTGGCGAGCGCGCGGCTTCTGCACGGTGCCGATGCGCTTGCGGTCGACGCGGCAGGGCTCCTTGCCCTCGACTGTGGTCTGCACGCGCCAGTGACGACGCCCGAGCGCGATGCCGAGTTCTAGGTTAGTTAGTCTAGCAGGCGGTAACTCGTTTCCACGACTCCTAGCTAGCTAGGCCTAGCAGGCCTCTCTTCGTGGTCACCCAAAACCCATTTGAAGAACTCCGTCGAGGCCGCGCAGCAGACGCGTATCTTTGCGCAGATCGAGGGCCGCGCGAGGCCGCGCGAGGCAGCGGGCGCGGGCACGCGGGGCGGGCTGGCGCGCTCGCTGGCGCGCGGAGGAAGGAGGTTCGTAGTTCTCGGGGGGAAAGGAAGTCGAGTGCGTCGCTCGTTTTGCGACGGACGCGGCGCGAGATGGCGACGGCGGTGGCGCGACGTGACGCGGCGGTGCGGCCAACGCGCGACATTGTGCGGAGCGTGGGAGGGGACACGCTGGACGCGCACGACCCGAGGTGGTCGCTGGAAAGACGCGTGGTCAAGTGGGTCTTGCACCAGGTCACAGGGAAATGCGAGGTACAACGCATCCTGGACGGTGAGGCGTGGCACTCGGTACGCATGTCCCGCGCTTTGAGCAAGAGCCTGCAGCTCTCCAAGCAACTCAAAAACGTGCACGAGACCATTTACGTGGAGGTAAATGCGGGTTTTAGCATTGACAGCGTCACTACGAACGTGATCGACCTCAAGATGATCGAGAGCGAGGCGGCGCGCTTGCGACACTTGCGCATGTGTCTTGTGGATCTGCGTAAGGCGAACACGTTTTTAACAGAGCTAGAGAGATCGCGACATGTAAAATTTGACGCGAGCGAGCCCAGTCATGCGGACCTCTTGGAGAGACTATGGAAGGGGCTTTTGCCGGGGGAAAAGGCGCCGGTCAAGACGGACTGGAAGCGCGTCGGCTTTCAAGGCGCAGACCCCTCATCTGACTTTCGTGGTATGGGTTTGCTCGGTCTGGAGGCCCTGGTCCATTTCGTCGAGCGTAATCAGGACGCGGCTCGGCTCATCATGAATCTCTACGAGGAACTTGGATTTGCCATTACTGGGATCAATCTTGCCGGTTTTACGCTGCGAATGTTTGAGACGCGGCAGCTGGATCATATCTTTTTTGCAGCTCCCGAATCTCTGCATAAGCCCAGCAACCCTGGTACGGAAACGGCAAATTTGCTGGAAGGATATGATGATGGCAGAGACGCGGTGGCCGCGGATGATGTTCGAAAGGATTTGCACGATCGTGCTGTTGCGATTTTTTCTGAGCAGTTTGGGCACTACGTCCGCGAGTTCTTTTCGCGACAATGGCGAAGCAGCGATCGTAACATTATGCACTTTGGCATTCATTTGTCAACCTTTGAGGCACGCGTGCGATCGCGTCTTTTTCGCAACTGATCTTAACTCATTCCACAGTCGCTCTTCTGCTTTCGTTGACTCTCAGATTAATTCTGTGTATCATGGTGTGTGTCTCACGTGGCGTTCCCTTTCAGAATTTGTTCCAAAGAACAAGTTTAGAAAGAACCGTACTGGCGCTTCGCAGACTGCGGCGAGGACGCCTCGCTTCGGCTTGGCCTGGAGAGCGCGAGATTGGTCATTTCGCGCCACGAAATTTCGTAGACGAAATGTTATCGCGTGTGCGGGCCGCGTGCGGTGGTGGCATTAGGCGCTATTATGGGCAGAGAGCACTTAGTCGTAATAGGGCAAAGGTAGACGCTAAAGCGTCAAATAAGGTATACCAATGACTGTCGAAACTCCCAGCATCCTGAACAAGCTCTCAGTGCGGCGAGCGATGAAATTATGTTCGAGGGAACGCTCCTGGGGAGTACACTTGCTAAGTTTGTTTCGTTGTGGCACGGTTCTTGATCTTCGTCGGCCTGGACGTCATGCTTCGCCGCGCGGTGTAACAAACAAAACGAAGGCTCCTTGAACAGTTTGTGTTTGTCAGGCCAACATCGATCGCAGTAGCAACAACAGCAGGAACGATCGGGAAACTTTGACGATGCCGAGCGGCGCGATGTCGTTGCACACGCAGTTCGTCGCATGGTGGAGTTGATGGTCCAGAGTGGAGACTTGCTGGTGCGAGCCTCGACCTCGACTAGGATCGGCCGGCTTAATGATGCCCACGATGACGAATTGACAATTGAGCAAGCGTGCGTGATGATCGGCTTCGACAACGCAACGCCGATAGCAAGCAATGACTGGCAAGGGATGATCAGGCTACGAAACGGGAGAAGCGATATGCTAGAGGATGCGCTCGATAGACACCATGTTCTTCGAGCGAAACCTCAAGGTTGGGCGCTGCGGCCTCATCACGGCTCGACGTACGGTTGCGACCCTTACAGGGAGCGATTCGAAGAGCTATTTGGACTAGGCGTCGAGAACTTGTCGAACAAGATGGGGCCAGCTGCGATGCGCGCGCAACGCGAGAAGGAGTTCCCAGAACGATTATGTCTTCCTTCTGAGGAATGCATCAAATTGGTCATCGGACAGCTCAGCTCAGCACTCAACAGAAGGCTCGAGAGCAAGCTGAAAGAATGGCAAGGGCAGCAGAGCTTGCACCGAAGGGCGCAGCAGCTGGAGCCATTGTGCAGTCTGGGTCATCAGGAAGGGAGCGAAACGGCATGGAAGCCAAATTTGCCCACGAGATTCAACTTTTCACGGTCACGAACCCAAGCAAGACACCCAAGCAAATCATGAGGACTTTTTTATTATTATTAAAAATCAACACGGTGGGCCCAAGCCAGCTAGCTTCCCTACAGAGACCTAGATCAAGGCAAAGATTGCCAACGTGAAGACCAAACATCGCAAAATGCAGGCAAAACCGACCAACAACGATTCTGCGCTGGTCCATCGTCGATGATTAGATGCATGTGGTGAGAAAAGGGGGTAACACACAACTTTACGACGAAGGCATGCACGGCAGTACCGCCGGGTGTTCCGGGCAGCCAGGCGGCTGCGGAGCGCGCCTGCGCGTTGTCGAGGCGGTTGACTGAAGTGCGGAATATCGCGAGTGACAAAAATCTCCGTATACTAACATGGAACACTGTCTTCTGGTCTGACATGAAGACTGTACGATGGTGGGAAAGAAAAAATACAGTAATTCTTGCACATAAAAGAAGAAGAAAGATCCAGGTCTTTCTATTGTCGCCTGATCTCGGAAATAAACAAAGTCGATGGCGAAATGTATGCTTGGTCATGGATGAAAAATCTCGCCATGCCGGGAGGTCTAGAAAAATGGTTCAGTTGCGGTTGCGACGAAGACCGGCCTCTAACGGCCAGCCCATCAATGCGCCACTTGAGCCTCTCTTTTTCTCTCTGCTTTTCCCGTTCCTTATCTTTCCATTCCATTTTCCTCTTTTCCTTGGCGCGGATGCAATATGCGCACGAATACACACACGCACAGACATGCGCAATAAACACATTGACGGGACGCCTCGCCATCCTTTTGCTTCCCCAAAAGCAGGTCGAAAGAACGACTTTCCAAAGGCTTGATCGGCGGGGCGGGCGGGAGTCTTATGGAAAATGATGCTCTGCACCAATGCGCGCGAACCCCCTTGTCGCAATGCGTCTCAGCAGCATTTTTCTCGGCATCTCAGGGCCTTTTAGACATGGAACGCGCGCATGCGCACGACCCCCGTCTCTGCGCTCTTTCTCTCTCTTTTCCTTTTTTCGCGAGAATGAGGGAGCGAGCAAGCGGGCGAGCAAGCGAGCGCGTCGGCCGGCCGGCCGGCCGGTTGGTCGGTCGGCCGATGGGTCAAGTTGAATTAGCGCTCGGCCTTGGTTGTCGTGGTCGCTTCGGCCTTGGTTTGCGGCGGGGAGTTACCTTTTCTCGTTTTCTTGCTCACCGGACCGCTGCTATCGAACATGGGCGGGAGAGAGACAATGCCTTGGTAGTGATCCGTGGCGTCTTGCATGGATAGTTTGATGAAGACGCCCTTGGGCGACGGGCCAACGATGTGGGCGCGGTAGCGCAGGACGAGGGTGTTGCCGTTCTTGGCGTCGACGAGGGAGTGTCCCCAAATCTTTTGTCCCTGGGCCAAGCGCTCCTCGACGCCGCACTTTTTGAAGGCATGGACCGACCATGCGTCGTAGAGCGGGGACGTGGAGGCGAGCAGGGGTCCGCCGATGGGGTTGACGCCGGTGAGGGCCTCGAACTTGGCGTCCATCTCGAGACAGAGAAAGGGAGTCCCGTCGTTGGCGTACTCCACGAGTGCGTCGAATGTGGGGCGGTCCGGCAAAAAGGAAGCCTCCTTGGGGCAGATGAAGTCAAAGTCGAAGCGCGGGTCTTTCTGGCGGAGCAGCTCGTTGAGACGCATCGCGATGGGGCGCTCGAGGAGCTGCTGGCAGATCTCGTACTTGCGCGCGAATCCCTCCTTGGGCAGTGCGCAGAGCGACTCGAAGACCTCGTACGCGACGACGAAGTTGGCGTCCTCGGGGGCCGGCGCGGCCTCGAGGGGAGGCGCTGCGTGGTCTGCGGTAAGCAGCAGAAAGGATCCGTCGTCGTCAGCGTCGTCGTCGTCGTCGGCGGCGGCGGCGGCGGCGGCGTGGTCGTCATTGTTGTTGCTGTTGACCTTGCTGCCCTCCGCGGCGGCGCTGCGCTGCTCCTCGTCTGCGCGTGGGTGATGGCGCGCAAGCGAGAGGTCGGTGTGTCTGCGCTTGGCCCCGGCGGCGCGCCGCGTGGTTTCGCCGCCGGTCGATGAATCTGACGTTGACGCTGCCGCCAATGCCGAGGCCGCGGAATCGGAATGCGCACTCTCACTGCGCTCGTGGCCGCCGCGAGCGGTTTGCTGCTGGAAATCTCGCCGGTTATGGGGCTCGAGCTCGAAGACCTGCGACTTGGACTCGGCGGTGGACGGCTGCTGTTGCTGCTGCTGCTGCTGCTGCTGCTGCTGCGTCTGGGCCGTTGGCAATGGTCCTGGGGCGGCGCCGTCGGGATGGCCCGTCGGGAAGCTCATGGACGTGGCCGTCATAGTGGAGGTTGAGGACGTCGCCGAGGATGACCGCATCGTGGGATACGGGGGGTGGTCCATCATGAAGTGAGAGGCGGCGAAGTTGGACGGCTCGCTCGAGGCGGCGCGGATGAGTGTCCTTCCCTGGTTTGGACGGCGGTTCCCGAGCGTAGAGGTTGTCGCAGGGGCGCTCGAGCGGTCGATGAGCTGGCGATGATGTGGGTGCTCAAGGTGCGCCGAGCTCAGTGTCTGGAACGGGGGCCCCGGAATGCCGCGTACATGGGGAGGCGGGTGATTTTGCGTGTTATCGTGTTGGTTGCTGTGATGAAAATGCTGGAAAGGTTGTGGTTGCTGCTGCTGCTGCTGCTGCTGCTGCTGTGGCGTTGGCGGGTAGGGGGCGTAGGGGCCGCGCGAGTATGGGGGATAAAAGGGCTGCTGAGGAGGGTAAAAGGGTGCAGGTGGCCCGTCAGTGAGCGAGCTAGGCAGTACCATGGCACTTGCCCACTCGTGGGGCGAGGCGTTTACGTAGCTGGTGTTGCCGGGCGTGCGTTCCATCGTAGAGGAGTCAGCGACGCCAGCGTTGTTTGGCGAGGTCGATGTCACATGCATGGGAACGTAATTTGGATGCTGTTGATATTGTTGCTGCTGCTGAAGGTTGGCGTGGGCACCCGCAGTCTGGGTATAATCTTTGATGGCGGGACCAGCTTGTCGTTCGTGATAGCCCATGATTTTCCACCCGCGCTTGCCGATCTGGACAGAGGGGTCCTTTTCGAAGCAGGGCCATACCCTTTCAGCCCGGAGATGCCGCAGTAAATCGTGCTCGACGGCCGGCGGAAAGGGTTTGCAGCGGTTGTTGGCCATGACGATGGACTTGAGCGCGTCTTTGAAGGCCCGCGGGCTGTCTTTGGGGAGCGAGCGGCGCGTGCGCAGCCATGCCTCGTAGCACTCGCGGCTGAGAATGCCGGAGGCGTCGATATCGTCTGCGCCCGCGCCGTCCGCGCGCGGTTTCACGAAGCGCATGAACACCTCGAACGAGGTCTGGCCGCTGCCGCGGCCCGAGGTCCTCTCCGCGGCGGCGGCCGCGATCGCCCTCGCCGCCGCCTTCGCCGCTGCAGCTGCAGGCGCTTCGTCGCCCTCGTCCATGCTCGGGGCGCGCCACCAGCCGCCCTGGCCGCCGCGCGCGCCGCCGCGCCTGCGCTTCCGCGCGGCCCAGGGCTCCTCCTCGCCCGCCCGCGCCGCGAGGAGGAGGCGCGCCCTGCGGAGGGAGGGAGGGAGCGAGGGAGGGAGGGAGGGAGGGGGCTGGCTAGCTGGGCAGGCGAGCGGGCGAGCAAGCGGGGCCGCGATCGCAGCGGCTGACCCGGCCGAGGCGAGCGCGCGATGAGGCAGGCAGGCGTGCTTCCCCTGGCGGGGCCGCTGCGGACCCGCGCTCGCCTCCTTCCTCCCGGACAGCCCTGGCCGCTCCGCGCGGGCTGCGGCGCTGGACGCGCGCGCGAGCGAGAGCTTGGCGCGCGAGCGCTGCGCTGCGCAGCGCGGAGGCGGGGGGCGCGGGCGAGGAGGCGCAGGCTGCGAGCGATGGAGGGAGGGGATCGAGGGAGTGATGTTCGTTTGCTTGCTTGCGCTGCTTGCTTTTGCGTGCTTGCGTGCGTGCTTTCTTTTGCGTGCTTGCCTGCGGTGCTCGCGTGCCTCGTCTCGCTCGCGCGTGAGCGAGGGTCGGAGGGGAGGCTGCGGCGCCCGGTGTCTGCTTCCCCGCGCTTCCCGGCGTGCCGGCGTGGGGGCGCTCTGCCTTGCGCGCGGCTCGAGAAGGCGGTTTGCTGCTGGCTTAGCGAGGCGCGGGCAAGGCAAGGCGTGGTTGTTGTCTTCTTACCTTTTTCTTTTTTACATTTCTTTCTTTCTTTCTTTCTTTTTACTTTTCTTTCTTTCTTTTTATACTTTTCTTTCTTTTTCTTACCTTTCTTTCCTTCCTTACTTTTACTTTACTTTCGACCCTGGCCGCCGTCCCCTCAGCCCCGCCGGGGACTGACTGACTTGACTAACTGCTGGAACAGACTACCCCACATAGCGCCGGAGATGTGGGTGCGGAGAAGTTGATGTGGGGCTACCCGGAAGACGCCCCTCTCGCCTTGTGTCGCCTGGCATTTCTGTCTCTCTTGCGGCCTGTTGGTTTTTGGCGGCCAGCCTCCGGCCACCCACCCAACAACCGAGCGCACCGCCTCCCCTCCGTCTCCGTGCTCTCGGCTTCACGCGGATCGATCGCCCCATCCACCCATCAGTTCATTCATTCATTCATTCATTCATTCATTCATTCTTTCATCCATTCATCCATTACTCCATTCTCTCCTTCGTTCATCTCATCCATCAGGGCCGGTCGGTCCCTCATCGTGGCTGCAAGCCAGCCTCTTTCCCCTCTGCTTTCCTTTCTTTTCTTCTCCCCTCTCCTTCCTTCCCTCCCTCCCTCCGCGAGAACGACGCACAGACACCCCGACTGCCTCCCGCGCCCGGCGCAAGCCACGCGGAGTCCGGGCGCGAGGGCGGTCCGCCTCCCCCCCCCCCCGTCCTTACGCCGCCGCCTCGCGCCGGGATGCCCTGCCTCGCGCCATTTCGCCGCGGCCCCGCGCGCCCGCCGACCAGGCCCCGCGCGCCCTTCCTGCCTTCCTTCCTCCCCCCCGCGCCCTCCCAGGCCGAGCTGCGCGGCGCTTACTGCTTGCTGGCTGCTTGCCCTGGCGCCGCGCAGCTTGCCTCGCGCGAGCTAGCGTGCCAAGCTGTAGCTCGCCGCGCCTGGGGGGAGGGTCCCCCTTCCTGTCTGGCTGTCTGCCTGCTGCTTGCGACAGACAAAGAAAGCAAGCTTGGAAGAAAGCTTGAGAGAAAGAAAGAACGAGGGAAACTGCAGACAGCTGCTCCGGCTTGGTGCTTGCTGGTTATGTATGCTGTGGCTTCGCTGGCCATGGCGCGAGACTCGCAGTCTTTGATAGGATCCTTCGTGCTGGTCTGTCTGTCTGTCTGTCTGCCTGTCTGCGTGCGTGCGTGCGTGCGTGCCTGCCTGGCTCGGCGTCACGCCGTGCTGCAGCTGCGGTGCGCATGCGACAGCGAAGGATGCGGGCAGCGGCAAATATGCAGCGCCGCGTTCTTCTTATCTCGGACGACAATGCCAGCCAGACGGCGGCCGGCCGTCCGGCCGTGAGGGTGATGCAATCGATTCCAGCGACTGGATGCGAGGCGATGCGACGCGATGTGACGAGAATCATCTTATTCCGCCTCCGGAGTTAGTTGGCTTCGCGAGGCGGCGGCGCTTTTCCGCGAGGGGGCGGCGCTTCTCCGTGCGGCACAAAGACGCTGGCGGCTGCGCTGGGCGCTCTCATAGAGTGAAAAGCAAGCATGGCCGCTGGCAAACATTCCATTCACTGGGGGGAGCGAGCCAGGAAGAAGACAGAGACAGATCGCGACGCGAACCTTGTCGGGAGGTTCAAGGTGGGCGGGAGGGTAGTTAAATCTAGTTGGCAGTTCGTTCGTAAGCTGTTTCTTACGCGCGGCTGAGAGAGCGAGAGCCAGAGGGACCGACCGCAGGTAGGCATGCATGCATAGGTGGTCGATCGATCGATCGACGGAAAAAAGCTTTATTCTGTTCCTGTTTCTTTTCTTTCTATGATGTAGAGGCCTGTCTGTATAGCGTAGGTAGTACCAACGAGGAGGCATTGCGCGTGCGCGCGCATCATTTTTCTGCTCGGACGAGCGATCCTTGCCCTCGCTCGGCGAACCAACTGGCTGGCTGGCTGGCTCGCTGGCTGGCCGGCCGGCCGCAGCTAGCTAGCTAGCTAGCCAACAGCCGGCCAGACCAGCAGCCATATGCAGGGGTGGGTGGGGGAGCGCCAAGGCGAGCGAGAGAGGCGCGAAGCAGCGGCGAGCGGCGGCGGGATCACATCAGCCAGTACGAAGAAAGAGGGCGAGCGAGCGCTCAGGGCAAGAACACGGGGAAGGAAACGGTGGTGAGGCGTGGAGAGAGCGCGCGCGAGCGGGCGAGAGAGAGAGAGAGCAAGAGATAGAGAAAGAGGACGGAGAGATCGACACGGAGAGGGAGAGGGAGAGGGAGAGGGAGACAGTGCGTTCTTGCGCTGCGCGAGGCTTCCGGAATCCCGCCGCGCCCACAAAGTCTGCCAACAACCAACCTGCCGCGCGGCCCCACAGAGAAAGGAGCTTTGCAACACAAATCCGAGTATCCCAGAAAACCCACACGAAGCGACGAGCCCCACGAGGAATCCCCCTCACCAGTCCCCACACCTGGCCGTTTCCGCCGCGCGCCGGTGCGCCTCTCCGGCTTGCCTGCCGCCTGCTTTCTCGCGTGCGTTCTCTCCCGCCCCGCGTGCGGCCAGGCTCGATCCTGGCCGCTTCGCGAGCAAGAGCAGCTTCGCGCCTGGCGGGCTGGCTGGCTGCTTGCCGGCCGGGCTGTGGCGGCTGCTTGGGCCGGTGCGGCTGCGCGGCCCTTGCCACTGCGAGCCAGGCGTGCGGCCGTCAAGGCGTCCCGACCAGCGATACATAAAGTTCGTAAGACGGGCGCAACGACTCAATCAAGCCAGCTTCATCTAGCGAGCGAGCGAGCGAGCGAGCGACCTCGCCTGTCGCGGGCCGTCGACGACCGATCAATCGATCTCGTCTCGACTTCCCGAGCCCAAAAGGCGCCGACGGATCTTTGGGCCTGGCTGCTGGCCGCCATGCACTCGCTCCGTGCACCGCCAAGTGGTGTTGGGTGGGGTGGGTGGGTGGGTGCGAGGCTGCTGTCGCCAGCGTCCATCGATCCGTCCATGGCCCCACGGCATGCGCACATCCATCCGTACATCCATCATCTGCGTCCAGCATGGCCATTCAGACACATCCAACCAACAACCCATCCATCCATCCATCCCTGCATCCCTCTCATCGATCCGTCGATCCATCCGTCGCACAGCACGCAGTCCCAGCGAGCGCCTCGCTCGCTCACTTCACCTCCCTCACCTCGCGCGGCGCCCCGAGCGTGACAGCGGACGCTTCCTCGGCGCGGTCAGGTCGTGCCCAGCCCTCGCCGCGCCCAGAGACGTTCCCGAACGCCCCGCGCTCCGTGGCTCCGGCGGCCCCGCCAGACTCGGGGACGCTTGCCTGCAGCTGCGTGCGGGGCGCGGCGCGGCGCCTCGCTTCGTGCGGTCTGTCTGCCTTTGTGTACACCGTGCGCATATCAGGATCAGGCAGGCTGGCAGTCAGTCATATCGCGCGGCCGGGTCAGGTCGGGCCGGCCAGGCGGCGCGGAGTCAGGCCGGCAGCCGTCCCCGCTGCAGCGTCCCGGGCGGGCCGCGTACGTACTCGCGAGGAGCGGGACCTCAGCCGACCACCAGCGGCAGCTGCAGATGGATATGTATAGATAGACAATCCCGGTCTCGGGATCCTCGCGCAAGGCGCAGCGCATCCCGGCGGCTTCCCCGCCGCAGACAGAGAGCGGGCAGGGGCTCGCAGGCGGCTCGCGCGGCCGAAGCTGGAGAAGCTGCGCGCCCCCGCGGCCAAGCTAGCCGCCGCCGGCCGGCTTCTCCGCAAGCTCGGCTAGCTCCACGCGGCGCACGTGACGCACGCGCGGCCGAGCAGCCAGCTTCGCTCGCGCAAGCAGTAGCTTCTGCAGAGGGGCGCAGAGGGAGAGAGAGGGAGGCGCTCCCTCTTCTTCCCTCTCCGAGTTCTTTCCATTTTTCTGTTCTTCTTCTTTATTTGTTTTGTTTGTTTGTTTGTTTCTTTCCTTCCTTCCTTCCTTTGCGGGAAGCGCCATCCACCCGTGCGTCTATGGTCTGCGCCTTGATTTATTGATTGATTGATTGATTGATTGATTAACTGATTGATTGATACTAATTCTGGGCGGCCGCGGTATGAACGCGGGCCACGCCGCCTTGCTGGCTGCAAGAAGGCCTGCCGAGCCTGGATGGATCCTGCCGTGGCGGCCGGGGCGAGCGCAGACTTCGCTCCGCGGCCATTTGGAAAAACCTCCGCGACCTCGCGCCCCGGACAGCTCCGCCCCGGAGATTTCGCGCGGCGGCCAGGAAGGCGGCCAGTTTCCAGAGCTGAGGCCAACAAGGACGCGACCGACAGCGGTCTGTCTACCAGTTCTTCCAACCAACAACTTGCAGAAACACGCGACCTAACGTCATGAAGGCCAACTCCAAACAGACAGACCGAATGACTGAATAAATGAATCACTGACTGCTAGTCCTGAGAGGGCAGAGGGCGACCGGCCAATCTCACTGACAGTGGCAGTGACAGTGAGAGAGCAGAAGCTGTTCGTGGAGCGACGCCAATGCAGCAGCTTGTGCTAGAAAAGCACTAGGCCACTGTCTTTCCACCGCCTCGCGCTGCGTCGTCTGTCGATATTGTGAGAGGCGGTGCCCCCCACACGATGGCGCCCCCGCAGCAAGGACCGGTGTGGGGTCGTGCGCTACTTGGCAAATGGTTGTGTCTGGCTCGCATCGCAGCGCAGGTGGGCGGGCGAACGAACGAACGAACGAACGAACGAACGAACGAACGAGCAAACAAAACTTGAAGAATGAACAAACAAACAAACGAATCACCAAGTTGGCAGCAATATGTAGTACTACTACCTAGGAAAGAAATAAAATGAATGAAAGGAATCAACAAAATGGCGGCTGGCTACCCGGCTCCACCACCCGCCAGAACATCGTGACTTCTTCCCCCACGATTAAAATCACCACCTCTGACCAGTTAACACACGCTGTCGAATCATCTTGCCAAACATACGAAAACATCCATCCATCCATCGATTGATCGATCAATCGGCCGGGGATCGTTCTCCGCCACCGCGCCGCCTCACTTCTTCTTCTCACTCGCCGTCTCCTCCGACAGTTGCCGTCCAAACCGCAAGGCATCCGTCCCCGCGTGGCGATCCAACTGGCTGCAACGACCACGAGCGAGCCTGCCATCATCAGCGTCCAGGCACACCCCCTCCCTCCCTTCCTCCCTTCCTC
>KN805440.1:104934-144817 GCA_000818945.1 Schizochytrium sp. CCTCC M209059
CCCCCTTGCGCGTAAGCGGAGGAGCGGCTAGCCAAGGGGAAAAAGGCTGCCCGCCTTGAGCCATATCCGGCCAGCCAGCGACAAACTGGCTGCCCCGAGCGTCCCTGAACTCACCCTCCCGAATCGACATCTTCACGAGCACGAGGTCAACGGGGCCCTCCCTCCCTCTCTGCCGTTCTAGTTGGCAAGCGGACCCACGGCGAATCGCTCGCGGTATTCTCTCGCGCTCTCTGCAATTGCCACTTACAGACGGAGGGCGTTATCTCTCGTCGCGTCGCCTCGTGTGCTGGCTGCATCGCGTCGTCTCGCGGCGCCTCGCACGCGATAATGACGTGTGCGTATACGCGGCACCTCGCTTCGCGTCCGCCGCCTCATTCGGCTGCTGGCCGCTGCGGCGGGACGCGAACACAGACGCGCTGCACGCATCCATCCGTATACCACCACGACGCACAAAAGGCCACCATGTATGTCGAAAGAGGAAGGAGCGGAGCAGAGAGAGAGAAGAAGGAGCGAAGCGAGCGTCGCTTCCGGGTTTGCCGGGCTGACTCATGAAACCGGCACCCCGGGAATCTCGGCGGCCTCGTGCATTTCGGCAGCTTTGTCGTCGCCACCGACGGGCTTATCCGGATCCGCGGCATTAAGCGCGCCCGCGTCAGCAAGAGCTTGAATTTCTTCCTTGGTGCGCAGGTGCACGCGCCGCAGGTGAGACTTGAGATTCGATTTGTGACTCGAGCGCTTTCCGCAAGCCGGGCACTTGAAGGGCGCCAGGCGCTGATGCACCGTGCGAAAGTGATTGCGGAGATTGCTCCGCTGCGAAAAGCTCTTCTCGCAAACCGAACACGTATACGGCCGTCGGCCCTCGTGCACAGTGGCCACGTGTACCGTCAAGCTCTTCTTTTCCGAAAAGGATCTTTCGCAGCGTGTGCACGTGTAGTCCCGGCGTTTATCGTGCACGTTGCGCACGTGGACCTGCAGAGTTTCTGGCAGCGCAAATGCTTTATCGCACTGCTCACACTTGTGATCACGCCTTCGCTGGTGGATCGTCCGAACGTGGCGGTTAAGATGTGATTGATTCGAGAACAGCTTGCCGCACGTGTCACATGCGTGCTGGCTCAGTCTCCTGGCGGGGTGTTCCTTGTGAATGTGCCGCACTAGGTCTTTCGGGCTTGAAAACGTCATGTGACACTCCTCACAAACGTGGCTGTGCTCCAGCCTCACATGCGTAAGAAAGACGCTGTGATTGGGTGCGCTCGTGCCGCAAATCGGGCACATGACAGGCCCATCTGCCACGCTTTCCAGCATCACCTCGAGCTCTTCGGCGGTCGGCGTGCGGTCAATCTCTGCAGCCCCTTTCGTATTTCCGACAGCACCCGTCCCAGGCGTGGCTTGCGCATTTGCAACCGATTCTTGATCTTGCTTGTGCTGATCCGCATTCATGACGAACGAATGATCCTGCGTAGGGCTGCGCGGCTGTAGCAACGACAACGATGCCCGAGAAACATGCGCCTGCTCCTGCTCTTGCTGCTGCTGTTGCTGCGATTCCTGTTGCTTTGCCCTCAAAGTCTTGGCCAAAGCTGATGTGGTGCTCGGCGATTGTGTCGCAATAAATTGAGCGTCGATGCCAAGCGCTCTTGACAAGTCGCTGTGCGCCAGAGTATTATTGCCGGCATTCCTTGCGCGCTGCGCAATGCGTGGACGCTTCCTTGAAGGCCCGGCTTCTGCAGCAGCTGCAGCGGTTAGGTCTAACAGCGACGACGACAAAGGTTCTTTGTTTGGACCATAGTGGCCGGTATTGTACGAAGCGCTTGCACTATTGTCTGCAGGCGCATATCCTTCCGTGTGAACAGGCTGCCGCGCGACGCTCTGTCTTCCGGCTTCCGTCAAAGTTGGAGTTCCCGTCGTCGTCGTAGCTGCCGTCGTCGTCGTCGTTGTTGTTGTTGTTGTCGTCGGCGTCGTCGCCGCATCCCCAGCGTGACGTTGCGTCTGGACGCCCAAGTGACCCGAGAAGGCGCGGTCGCCGTTCTCTTCTCGATCAGTAGACGTGGGCCGCCCTTCTGAAGCTACCAGCTCCGCTGAGGCAGCTCCGCGGGTCGCCGCGCGGGTCGAGACCTTGTCCTTGGTGGCGGCAACCATAATCCTTTCTTTTCTTTCCGAGTTTGTTTTATACAAGGGAATCCGATGGTGGAACCCGACGTGACAACAAACGGTGATCCAACTCATAGTGTATTCTGATTTGCAGTGTGCCATGGCTGACTTTGCACTTGCAAAATCCCCTTTCTCCTCTTCTTGCAAGCTGGCCGCAAGCAACAGGTCATATACCTTGCCGCACGTAGGAAAGCCTATCACTCCGTCAAGCCAACGCAAGCCTCGGTATAGTTTCTTGTTTTTTTCCAGTGATCAGGCAATATGATAAAGCTTGCGCACGACTATCAGTTGTGCCTCCTTTCCTGCCGCTAACAACAAACAAACAAACAAACAAACAAACAAACAAACAAACACGCAAGCACAAGTCACAAGCACAATACATTTTCTGGGTTTTAGAAAAAAGGAAGAATCTATGCTGACGCACATCGTCCAAAGCGGGCAAAAACTCCCACAATCGCCATTGCGAATCAGTCCGAGGCGTCAGCAATGCCGGCACCCGTAATGGCAAAGGTCGCGTCTGCCTCTGCAAGGGTCGGGGAGTCAATCACCTTGCAAATGCGCGTCTCGCCACGACCCTTGCGAAGCTTGAGTCGAGTCTGCGAAGCATGTGCGATAATGTTGCCACCAATCGGCCGCATGGTGTCGCCGGCAAAAACGCCCGAGTCCGGGCTCGCAACCACCTGGTTGGTGATAACGACAGCCGCTCCATACTCGTTGGCCAATCGTTGCAGCTGGCGCATAAATTGCGCAAGGTTCTGCTGCCGCTCCGCAAGCTCGCCGCGACCCTGATAATCTGTACGAAAGAGCGCCGTTGCGCTGTCCACGATAATGAGAGCATACCTGCTCTCGGCCATCATGGCAGACGCCTGCGCGAGAAGCTGCATCTGGTGCTCGGAGTTCTGCGCGCGGGCCACTGCAACATTGTCGAGAACGTCCTCGACACTGAGTCCAAAGCGCTCGGCGATCTTGGTGAGGTTCTCACTTCGAAAGGTACCCTCTGTATCAATCACAATAGCCTTGCCCTCGCCGCCACCTTGTGACGTCGGGAGCTGGCACGTGACACAAAGCGTGTGGCACAGCTGCGTCTTACCGGTGCGGAACTCGCCATAAAGCTCGGTGATGGACCCGGTCTCGATGCCACCGCCCAAGAGCTCATCCAAATCCTTGCTTCCCGTAGAGAGCATGATGGTGTCTTGACGCATCTTGAGATGCTCGGTGGCCGTGACAAAGCCCATGGGCAGCAACTTTTGCGCGGCCTGCTGGATTTTCGTCGCCTTGTTCTCGCTCACACCTTTGACCTCACAGAGGTTGCGCAGCGTTGACCACGCCACGGATTCAACTGTATGAAAACCAGCTTCCTTGAGCTTCTTTACGTCCGTGGCGCTGATGCCATGGTGCTCGAGCGTCTCAATCAGCTGGGGGCCGGACTCGTCCTCCTCGGCCTCCATCTGGTTGCTCGAGTAATTCTCCTGCTCCTCGGCCTGCATGGTCGCCATTCTTGCTTGTGGATGGATGCCCTCGGCGAAGCGCGAGCCCAGCGCGGCACGCGGCTCTACTTTGCGCGGAGCTCGCGCTCCCTTCTGCTGCGCGTGTAGTACGTCTCTGCCGCAAGGCGACTCGCCGCGGATCCGCGGCGGATGGATTTGCGAGGATGGTTTGGGCTGCTCTGCTCCGCTCTGCGCAGCTTAGCTCGCTGCGACGAGCCGGCTGCGACACTGGCAACGGCAATAGCTCGCGCTCGCTCGCTCGCTCCGGGTCGATAAAAACGTAGAGCAGCGGCGGGCGGGCGAGTACACGGACAGGTAGGTGGCGCGCGCGCGAGAAGCGAAGGCCAGTCGGTGAATGCGGGTCTGCGCCGCCTCGGCGCTTGAAGCGAGAGAAAAAAACAGCGCCCGCTTCCACTGACCTGCTTTACAAAGGAACACGCTCAGTGGCGCAAAGGGTAAACTTTTGAATTTCTTCTCTCTCAGCCTGCAACCCAAGCGCAAATTCATCCAGCCTTTCACCGACATCTGCACTCGGGTATTAAACGAATTTTAGATTACCCGTCACACAACATCACTTTCTAGTATACCAAAAATTACTCTCTCGGAGATATATAGTGTGAAAGATGTGTACATTTACAAGACTCTTGCCAGTTTCTTCGAAAAATATATTCAAAGGATCATTCTTGTAAATACAGACTGCCGACTCTGGCTTAACCGTGACATTTTGAAAAATTGTACTGGTGGTGGTTAGGTTGCCGTTCTCTCGTTCTCTCGTCACCGCGTTGCGCTCGATTTGACGAAGCGCAACGAAACTTGGTTCCTTGGGTGCTGTGATGCAGCGAGAGTGACGCGCGACAGCGAGACATAGCATACCATGGTAGTCAGTTATCCAGTTGTCAGAGTGGAATACATAGAATCAGGAATGGAGAGGACCAAAATAAGTATTAAGAAGATGAAAGCGAGTATAGAAAAAATGAAAAGCTCAAAGCAAGGCGTTAAATTAGAGAGATCAGGAAAGGTTTCTGATCGGGAACCAAGGAAGATCGGTACGAGAGACACTGGAAAAGAGAGACAAAAACGCAGTCTGCAGACCAAGACAACAGTGAGAAAAAAACAGATTTTCAACAGATTTTCAATTTATTTTGATCAGCACAACACGCAAGTTTGTGGCAGAGATTTATTTCGTTTTTACCCGATCCACATAGACATGGGAGGGCTCTGTGCGTAGGCATGACCAATGTTAGATATAACGGATGTAAGACTTGCAGTATGCGGGCCACAGAACGACATGATTTAATAATTTTATTGAGAATGACAATGATCCCGTGATAACTTATCCTCATTGCCCGATACACTTAGCCAAAAAAGAAGCTCCGAACGAAGTCTTGAGCAAAAATGAGATACATTTTCTTATGGACCACATCGCAGGACCAAGTATCGCTTGATCAAGAGTACAGGTCGATCAGTCCGCTTAGTCTTCATACGTGTGTGACAGGAGACCTCCGCGAGAAGTCACGATCACTTCTGGGAGAGCAGTGCTAGTAAGGATAGCTACACACGTCGCTTGACTTAATTCTATTGCGAAGCTAACGATGGTATGTGTCTTTGCTTGCTATAGATGAAGACCGAGAACCCCCAGGCCAGTTCTCGATGTATATATCTGGGGCTATTTTTGTCGTCAAGCTAATGATGATAATTGCCTTTGCTTGCTAGAGGTGAGATCACAGAATGGCTAAAGATCCCTCTGTCAATCCATCGGGACTTGTACTTCTCGCGAAACCATTAATGGTCTGCTTCGTTCAAGACACAGAGCGTACTGGGAGTAACTTTTCGACCTGCACACTCGAACCTGGTCTCGTCGTGAAACCAATGATGGGTCTGCTCCTCCATGTGCAACGAACGATCAGCATTATTGCCGACACTCCGCACCCTGCTCATCTCATGCTTCATTGAACTTTCCTCATTGTCAGCATGGAAAAGTAGAGCCCGACAGCGACTGATTGTTAATGATGGCATTTTTTCCAGACTCCCTCTTGAAGCGAAGTGAATCTCATCACTTTGGTGACAGTTTCACCTCCCAGCAAGTAATTCATAGAACGCATCATGCGGGCAAAAAGGGCCAAAAAGAACAAGACATTCCATTATCATCGGCATCAATACAGCAGCCTACGGTTTCTTTTCGTCTTCATCCTCGTAGGTGAAAGAAAGCTCCGTGCGGAGCGTCACATCGCGCTTGCGCACAGACCGACGAAGCGCAGTTTCGAGGACTCGCGTGATGGCCTCGGAGCGAAAGTTGGGGTCGTGCGGCAATGTGCGCTTTTTTCGAGGGTAAAAGCGATAGTCTGGAATCCCATAGTCCAATAGATTTTCGAGACGAGACGTGTACACGTCGACGTAGCGTGTCATGAACGAGGAAAACAGAGAAGGAGAATGGGAGGCAGACACAAAGACAGAGCCAAAGTTAGGGTTAACAAGCTCGTTCATGCTCTGGCGCAGTGCGATCCGTTCACGGTCGAGGATGTCCAAGTAGTGCGAGACGGACGTCGTGCTCTCGTCATGCGGCGGCGACCACTGAATACGGCGCATGAGCTCCTCGGTAAGTTGCATTTTCAGCGACAAGACCTCGTATTCTGGAGAGCGCTCGACCTGGATCTCGTGCTCGAGCTCTCGAATAATTGCCCCAGTCCACCACCCGTGGAAACGCGCAGGGGTGCGGAGATCCGCGAAAAGGTGATCTCCAATATAAAGGACCCTGGAACCCTCCCACTGCGTCATGCGCATGAGATCATCTACGTTGCCTTTGCAGTAGGCCTTGCCCGGCTCGAGCTTGTTCACAGCCGACCAATTTGTACGCCTACGATTCAGGGGATCATTCGATGAGGTCGAGTCGAGATCAATCTGACGAAAAGGATTCCTTGATGTATAGAAAGCTGGCTTCTCGGCTTCACAGGCAACCACGTGGAAGAGCTGCATCCAGTCGTCGCCGCAGAGAAAGCGCATGCCAGCGTCCACGTAGTCAAAGTTGGAATTGGATAAGACAAAGGTCTGGACACCAGACCCTTGAAGCTCCTCGAGCAAGGTGCGAAGCTTGGGTGTGGGCTTAAGATAGGTGTCCATGTCTTCCATTACGTGACGATGCATGAGGCCTGACCTGTGCACGTAGGAAATGGATGAAGAGACATCCTGGAAAACAGCGGCGGGCGAGAACTCAATGTTCTTGCTGAAAAAGTAGTCTGTCACGTCTGAGAGCAAGCAGGCCTCAGCAAGACTAAAGAGATCAAAGATCCCTCGAAGCGAGTCTGTCTTGGCGCTGCGGCGCATGTGCAAGCGGCCCCCGAGTGCCTCAAGAGCGCCGGCCTTGTCGAGCCGCTGCCGACCACGAAATACGCACGTGAGATCGACCCGGAAGCTGGGGTCCATTTTGTACAAGAGGCCGCGCTCCGTGTCAAAGGTGAGGCCCCGGATTGCAAAGCTGCTGTCGTACTCGAGATGGTCGCGCAGCTCCTCGGGGTATCGCTTGTGTTTGACCAAATGATCGCGTGCTTTACTGAAAATGAGCTCTTGGAGAGCATTCTTGTACGAGACAAGAGTAAAGTCGTAATCAAAGCCGATGGCCTGGATTTCGTCCATGTGGATTTCGCTGTTTGCAAAGATCTCTCGGGGTGAAAAGCTCTCGTCGTACATGGATGATGGTTCGCCGGGCTGCCGCGGGGGCCCCGAGGCGTCGAGCGCTCGGCGAAAGTCCGCGTCCTTGAGTCCACTGTACATGTTCATGAGCGTCTCCGCCGTCACGCCGCCCCCGGCGCTGGCGCTCTGCACACCGGAGCGCACGAGTCTTCGCCAGAGGCCCGAGGTCAAGGTCATGGTTGTTTTGCCCCAAAAGTCTCGTATTCTCCTTTGCCAGCTCGTTCGATATCTGCGTGTGTCACGGGCAGGGCCGAGCGGCCCGCCAGCTGCGCGCAGACCGCGTCCCGCTCGCGCACGCAGCGTGCTCGCCTCGCTTTACGTAACAGTGCTTTGCTTTGCTTTGCTTTGCTTTGCTTTGCTTTGCTTTGCTTCCCTTCCTTTTGGGCTGCTGTCATCATCGCCATCACCAGCATCACCTTCTTCTTTCGCCAAAAAGACGTGCACCAGCCTACGGCGCGCTCGTCCGCCACTGCACGTAAAGGTGTGTGTACGTGCATGTGTGCTCAACGAGAACTTCGCGGGGGTGGGGAGGGACGTATCCAGGCTGTCTGCACTGGCCTCGCGACGGTTTCGTTGGGCCCGGTGTTCTACGCGTATTAGCGTGCATCGTGTCATTAATTGAAGATGGAGGTCCGGTACGAGCCGAGAGCGGATTTGATGGAGAATGGTGATGTGCGAGAGAGATGTGGCGGGCGACGAGACGCGCCGAAATCCGATCGATCGATCGCTTCGACTCACATCAGTGCCGGGCCACCGTTCGAGTCCTGTGTCGAGAATCAGACGTTTGCGTCCAGACGGTCGCGTGGCAGCAGTGAGGGCGTGAGGCCAAATAAGGTTAGAGTCGAGGTCTGATCAGGGCGCGAGGCGAGGCGAGACGAAACCTCCCTCCGTCCCGTTCGCCCGCTCGTGAGCCTGTTTGGTCTCCTCAGGCTCGCTGGGCGCATGACCGGATCGAAGTGCGGTGCGGCCTTTCTCGTTTTCTTTCTGCTTCCTTCCCCACTGCTGTTTCGCGCCGTGCTCGAAAAAATCGAACAAGCAAGCGGGCAAGCAAGTAAGGAAGCTAACGTGAGCAGCCTGGCCAAGAAACCCTCGAATTCATTCGTTCGGGAAACGACTTCCTGCCGGCCGCCTCCATTGGCCGGCCAATCAATCATCCAAGTTCTTGCCGATTTTCGACGGCCACCAACCTCGCCCGCTCGCTCGCTCGCTCGTAGCGCGAGCTCGAGCCGACTTGGCCCGGGCGCGAGGCTCCTCGCCGGCATCTGCTGCGCTCGCGTCGCTGGCAGTAGCCGCGGGTCTCTCGTGCGCAACCTACGACTCTCGAGCGGAGCGAGGCCTCGCCAAACCTGCATTCTGCGCATCGTTTCACTCGAGCTCGGCGCGCGAGCAGCAAAACGCAGCGGACCTCGACTGCCGCTAGCGAGCTGGCGTCGGGCGGCAACAGGCGCAGGTGCAGCGCAGCACAGACCAGCGCAGACCAGATCAGACCGGAGACGCGAGCCTGAGCACGAGCGCGAGCGCGAGCGCGAGAGCGAGAGCAGCACACACCTTACTCTGCGCGTCTTGACTTGCTTGGCGCACGCGCCCGAGTCCATCTTGGCCATCTCGCGACGCCTGCGCACGGGCGCACGGGCGCGTGGGCGCGTGCTCGGTGCTGAAGGGCTCGCCGCCGACGCTCGCTGTGCCGATTGGGCCTGCGTTCGGGGCGGGCGGGCGGCTGCCGCGCTCGTGTCGCTGGCAAGGGTTGCGCGCTTCGTCGCGCTCTCGGGCGAACGAACGAACCAGGCGAGGCGCTCTCAACCGAGGGCCTAAAAAAGCGAACCAACCCTAGAAAGACAGGCAGGCAGGCAGTCAGTCACGCGGTCGGACGCCGTGAAGGTCCGCCCAGCACGCGCTGCGCGTGGCAGCCAAGAGACCCAAGCTGCGCTGCCGACTCGAGGAGCCCGTAGTTCTTTCTTGCCTGCGCACGTCCGCTGCTCTTGTGTGGCAGCAGCAGCGGCGGCGGCACGAGCCGAGACTCCGACGCCTTGAGGACCTCGTGCCTTCGCCCAGAAAAGGCGACCTCGAGCTGCTCGGGAGCCACGGCAAGCTCGTGAACTTGCTACTAGATCTTCGCGAGCGCCATCGTCAGGGGTGAGGTTGGGGTACGAAAGAGGGGAGAGGAGAGGGGGGGGGGGGTATTCCTCGCTCTCTCGTACTTACGCTTTCTCCATTTATTCATCTCACCCATTCCAAGTTCGCCTTGGCTGCTTCTGGGTGGGTGGTCCACGTACCTGCGAACCCCACGCAAAAGCTTGCATCTGGGTTGTTTGTTCTCCATCGACGATTGATCTGCTCTTTCGTTGCTTTGTAATAGCAGCACCACAAGTAGGAGCAGCAGCAGTAGCAGATCGGAAACGAGCAAGAGAGAATTGTCAGTATGGGGGTTAGCTGCAGCAAGCCACTCGCGGCAGCCACGGGTACAGCCCGCATTGAAAGCCAGGCCATGTTCTGGTCCTCACCAATGGTAGCCTCGTGGCTCAATCTCATTGGACTTGCAGAGTATGTTCCGAGGTTTCTCGAGAACGGTGTCGATGGGCCGACCCTGATTGATTTGCGACGAGACCAATTCGAACGCTGCCTTGGCATCAACAACCCGCTTCACGAAGTGTCGCTGCGGCTTGCTCTCATCGATCTCAAGTACAAGCTCATTGACTATACACAATGGGAATGGAACTGCACGGGTGTAATGCAGTGGCTGGCAAATCGTGGTCTTGAGCAGCTCATTGGAAGATTTCAGAGCGCGGCCGTGCACGGGAGCGTCTTGTTCCGGCTCACCAAGGCCGAGTTCGCATCACGATTGCATGTTGGAGAGCTTGGTGAGTCCGAACTCGTCCTCGAAAGCCTGTGGCACTCTGTGGAGCGCGCGCGAAAGATTGGATATTACCTGGAGCAGGGCAACTTTCTCGACTGGGGTCCCCCAGAAATTCGCGGCTGGCTCGAAACCATCAATCTTGGCCATCTTCACGAGCATTTTCGCGAGCACGCCGTCAACGGCACACTCCTTCCACATCTTGATCACCAAACGCTGCGACGCGTCATGAAACTCACTGAAATTCAAACCATGGTACTGGTCAAGGCCATTCGCAGGCTCTTGCGCGGCGAGATCCTTCAGGGTGGGGCAGCTCATGCGCACTCGCCAGGCCGAGGGGAGCCGGCTTCGCCCCTGTGCTCTGCTGTCTCGTGCAATTCAGAGCTAAGTCCCGATTCTTCCCCAGAGTCAGTCACTGACTCTGGCCGTCGACGCTCGAGTCACTCGCGCTCACGAAAAGGATCGAGGTCAAGGCGACACAGGACCAAGGAAAACCGAGAGACGACCATTGTCTCTTCGCACCACCATCACCATCAACGCTCTGTTTCTTTTACGCCAAATTTCGACGAGAACGATCTCGCTATTCAGATCTGACCACCACGCTCACATACGCACACTTTTTTGTATCCATCAAATCCAGTTGTTTTTGTGCATTTTTGCCAACCTTTTATCGCTTCTTTCGTATCTTTTCTTCCCTTTTCCTGGTGATTTTTTCTGAGAATCGCACGTTGTCTTCGCAAGGCGGTGCCAAACTAAAATTCCTATTGCTGGATTGCCTGCCTTCTGCTGACCAAATGGTCAGGAGAGTCGAATACTAGCGTGCCGACACGTGACATAACAAGTTACGGGAGCGGAGACAGCTAAGCGAGCTAATCTATGATTCATTAGCTCAGTTTAGTGGGTCAAAGGCGCCTTCAAGCTTCTTCTGCTCTGACAGATATTTACAGGGGAAATGGACTGTAAGATGGATTCTGATTAGCGCTAGTCAGCTACGGATGATCCGGGTCTGCTCGTGACGGGACTGCTTTGCCTCGGCGCCAGGTCTGAGACTTGGATAAGTGATGTACAGTGGAGCTGTTTAGGAGAACGGGCCCTTTGTGAGGCATATCAGCTAGGAGATGTTCACTGCGGTGACTTTGCAGTCTGCCCCCACCTAGCACACCGATCGCTGTAAAGGCTCTAGATGAGACTTCCCATGGGCAACAGGTTGACGTTATCTTGTTCATGCCGACCAGATGTGGTGGTGTCATTCTTTTTCCTCGATAATGATCGATGCTGATTATGCCAATGCGCATGAATCAGACGGCCAGACGAGCCAAAGACTGGACCGCCGACAAGTGACAAGTGACTAGACAAGTTGCGGGAGCGGAGAAAGCCAAACGAGCAATGATCCGCCAGCTCAGGTCAATCGACCAAAACAACCTTCTAGCTTCTTGCTATGGCAAGAGATCAGATTTCGGTCTTGCCTATCTTACTGCTGATACCCACTCATCATGTCCATCTTGGCCACTCGGCAAAATGGCATGAGTGGCAGGAACTTCCTAGGCACTCTGGCCTATACCATGATGATAAAAATGCTGAACGGCTGCACACGAGCGCGCGCAAAAGGAAGCAAAGGTCTCTTTGCAATCATGACGAGGCGCATGATTCTGTTGTGAGGACCTCTGCTCTTAAGAACAATGATAAACAGCCGAAACCAGCTCACAACCTGACGGTCCCGACCGAACCCGAAAACGTTCTCGCCTTGCTGCCCTCGCTTTATGGTGGGCACCCCAGATCCCCCCGGTGATTCTTAATGATGATAAAACACGAGCCTGATAAGAGGCGAGCAATCAGCCAGGGGGAGGGCCTGCCGCAGCGAGGCGAATCGTCTCACAGAGCCTCCGCCAACACTTCAGAAGCAGAGACGGCCTTGCTAATCGCTCTTCCAAGGATGAAGGACGCCCTTTTGACACAGGAGAGAAATTATGGCCTAGCCAAGGCTGCCTTCTTGCTAGGCCTACTACTACCTTCTTACTCCCCACAAAAACAAACCTTGAATCAAAAACAGAATAGCCTATAAGCAAAGGGAACTAAAATCAAACTCGGATGAAACGAAACAAATGTGTTGTTGTGGTCAATTTGTTGATGAACTAAAAGAATTTGGTATCGCGTTGGTAATTTTGCTTGGAACCATTTTTCGTTTGTTTCTACTGTGATGGAGAATGTGCTGCGCTCTCCTTCTCCTTTTGGTCGTCTTGATTTACAGGATCCTGCGCGGGACTTGGATCGTCGTTGCGAACGCCGGTGCCCTCGTCCTGCGAGACAACGCTCTCCAGCTTGGTTTCCTCCGGCAGCTGCATGAGCTCAGCAAGCTTTGTGCGGTAAATAAAACCCCGCATTGCTGATTGCAAGAGCATAATGGCATTCACTTGCGCCGCATTGTAGAGAATATGCTCGCGCGAGGTTCCCATCTTGCGCAGCATTTTGGCTTGATTGTTCTCCTTGCGTCCCAGCAGCTTCTGAACAAGCTTGTTGTCTTCAGGAATTGAAATCTCAGGCATCGCCTTGCTTGTGAGTTCCGTGAGAACGTCACTAAAGGCCACCGAGCCATGAATAGTCGGCACGTCGAGGCTGCGAATTAGCGCATTCGCCAACTTCCGTACGGAAAGCCCGCATGCCACCGAACGAGGAGTGTTACGCACGCCCAGAGGGTATGGGACATGATAAACGAGCTTGATGAGAAGCTCTTCGCGAATCAGCATCGTTCCCTTTGGATCTAGTTTTGACCACTCCTCCTTGAAGGCCTCAATGTGCTCCTCGCGGACTGTGCTCGCCGCTGCAGCGCCCTGATCTGCGAATTGATCAAGGATGATGGCAGTGATCATGGAGAGAAGCGTGTATGATGAGAATACGAAGAAGCTGCAAAAATAAATGGGTGCAAAGATTGGGTAGCCGCAGTTGCCTGCCTCCTCCGAACAGTACGGCTCCTCAATCATGCAGTCGTGCATGATTCCGTTGAAAGACTCACCCGTGCTCACGCGAAAAAGTGTCGAGACGGAAACGAAGAACCCGTTGAAGTTTGCATCGCTATTGAGCAAGTCACCGTGCTTGATGTTGGCAAAGAGATTCATGCCGAGAATCGCGTAAATGAGAATGAGCAATAAGAAGATGCCGCCGACGTTTAAAATTGCCGGAATGGAAAACACAAGCGTACGAAAAATGGCAAGCAAGCCTGGGCTTGTGCGGACGAGTCGAAAGATACGTGCCACACGAAAAATACGTAGAAGCGACGCGAGGGGGCCCAGGCCGCCCATGAGACCCAGATAGCCAAAGATGACGAGCGAAAAATCAAAGCAATTCCACCCGGACTTGAAGTATGCGAGACGGTGCGCATAGAGCTTGAGAGAAGCCTCAACCGTAAAAATGGCGAGAAAGACCCAATTCAGCGACTTTGTGACTGTGAGCAAGATGCCCGAAATAGACTCCGACTGCAACATCATCACAAAAGTGTTGAGGAGAATGAACGACATAATGACGAATTCGAAGCGACGAGAGGTGACGAGCTTCCATACCTTGAGTCTCAACTTGTCTTTTGGGGGACTGGTGAGCTTTTTCGGTTTCTCTTGCATCGTCTTTTTGATGGTCGCAAGCCACAACTTTTGCTCTTCGGTGAGAAGACCGCTGCCGTTTTGCTTCTCTTTCATGTCGTTGAAGTTATCAATAATCACGCCCACAAAGACGTTAATCATCAAAAAGGAACAGACGAGAATCACGAGGATGAACCAGATGGCAACAGAGCCATTTTCACGATGCGGCCATGCAAGCATCGGCTGATCCGGACCCACGACATCCATCGCAGCGTACATCATGTCCGGCCACATCTCCCCGGAAACGACTTCGAAGACGACGAGCAGCGACTGCCCCACGTTGTCAAAGTTGTACGTGTTGAAGCGGCCGCCATGAGGTCCCCAAATCCGAGGGAATTCAAATTCTGTCCCATTGCAGCCGTTCTCACCGCAGCGCATGCATTGCTCAATAAGAGAATCTGTGGCCAGCACACCGCAGTCAGAGAGCGTCGGCGTCCAGGTTTCATCGGCCAAGCACATTGATTTGTTCACTGCTGGGCCTTGCAAACTGGGGTCGTTGCAAGAGTTGAGGCCGCCTGCAAAGCTTTGGACGCCGATAATGGCGAAAATAAGCATGAACAAGAGAACTACTACCGACACGTTGGCAATTGCTGGAATGGCGGCAATGATCGCATTCACCACCAAACGCATACCGGGGCTCCTGCTGATCACACGCAAAGGTCGCAGCGCACGTAGGGAGCGCAGAGACTTGAGCGCCTTCATGGCTTTATCGCCGCCGAGCACAAGCGAGCTTATGGAGACGAGGACAATGCCGAAATCGAGCACATTCCATCCACTGCGCAAGTACGAGTGCTTGTGAAAGAGGACACCGAGTGCAATCATCTTGAGAACCATCTCAATGATGAAGAGCGCATTCAGAACAATGTCCATGACGTAGAGAAAGCTGAAAAACCCCTTGCAGGTCGTCTCTTTGCACTCAGAGACATATGGCTCTTCTGCTGCCAGCAACACCGTAGAAATGCCGATGAGCAAGAGAATAAAGTTGTCAAACTTGCTGCTATTGACCAGCTTGAAGCAAGCCTGGCGGAACCAGTTGTCAGGCGGAAGGAGAAAGAAGGCATGGGCTGTCGGGTGCATGGTCATCTTGTTGGGGTTCGGAGGCCGCGCTTCGACGTCATCTTCATCGACGCAATCGTCGTCGCGTTGGCTGGAGGTACGCCGCAGCGTCTGCGAGCTGATACGCCTTTTAGTCGACGCAAATTGCGGATCTTCGTGAATGCCTACAGGCTTTACGTCCTTCTTCATGGTCGACTCGCTGCTTTGAGGCATGGCTGGAGTGACGGATGCACCGGAAGCTCGTGCTTGCAAACGTCGCTTCGACTCTTGCCGAAGAGTTTCTGCCGCTTCCTCAAGAGCTTCGACCTGGTCGTCAGCCTCGAAGCGCGCGAGCAGAATGGCCAGAAACAGATTGAGAACCATGTACGTTCCGACAATATTGAGCGCGATAAAGTAGACCCAGGCAATCTCGCCATTAACGCGCTTGCCAATGTACATGACCTCGTTCCAGTTCTCGCCCGTGAGCACTTGAAAGACGGTGACGAATCCCCACGCAAAGGAGTCGAAATTGGCGCGCGGTGTCTCCTCGAGGCATCCTTCGTAGTCTTCAGGGTCATCGCAGAAATGATTTGCCGTCCATTGGCCGCCAAAAAGCTGCATCCCAAGCAGCGTGAAGATGAACATAATGATGACAAGCAGAATAGCAGCGTTTGTCACATCCAAAATGGATAGCAGAATAGTGTGCAAAAGCTTGCGTAGATTCTTCCAGCTTCGCGCGAGCTTGAAGACACGCATGAGACGAAAGGAGCGCAGCGCTCCGAGACCCGTTCCCCCTCCCTCTGCATCCATGACGAGCTCCACGAGCGAGATGGTGACGATGACAAAGTCAAAAATGTTGAAAAAGTCTTTGGCATACTGCCTCGGCCCGAGTCCAATGAGTTTGAGGCCCATCTCGATTGTGAAAGCAATGGTAAATGTGGCATTTGCAGTATCCTGAAAGGCGCGCTCATTTGCGGACATGTTGTGATGCTCCATACTGAGCGTAATCGTGTTCAGCACAATGAGAAGAGTGATGAAGCCCTGAAAGACGTCCGATTGTACGAGAAGAAAGACCCAACGAATGGGCTCCGGGCCATAGGGCTCCAAAACAGTGCCTTCGGCGAGAGCACTTGCCATCGTGGACTGCCGTCGGACGCGTCTCTGACTCTCTCCAGCGGCGATGAGCACCGCGTTTCCGCCGGAGGCCTGGTGCGTCACATGCGACTGTTTTCCACTCCCTGAGTGCGCAGACCCATCGTGGAGCGCCTCTGCGGTCTCTTTGGTTTCCGCCGCAGGCACGCCAAGAGCGTCTCTAGCATCGGGGGCAACGACGTGGGCCACCGAGCTCGCTTGAGAGCTGGGAATGCCGCTTCGTTTCCTGCTAGCCTTGTCTTCTTCTTCCTCCTCTTCAATACGCAGCGTTTCGTCCTCCTGATCAATCGCAGCCTCGTATGCCTCGTTGATCACAGCTAGGGTGAGCTCAAGCATGAAGAAGGAGCACATCCAGAGCATGATAAAAAAGTACATAAAGATGACAAACGAATGACCGAATGAAGCTTGCAAGCCATACATGATATCAGACCAACCTTCGAGCGTGATGGAGGTCATGATCGAGAGCCATGCGTAGCCGATCGTGTCAAAGTTCGCAAAGCCATCACCTAATTGATTTTCACCCGTATTGAGGCAAAAGGAAGTTACTTCGAGCGTTGGCATGCTTCGTTTGTATCGTTGCGTAAAGGTTCCATTCTCGCTCTGAAAAAATCCAGTGCTGGCACCACTTATGAGGGAGTTCGGAATTCCTTCGAGCATCTCTTTGGGAAGCACAACGCTCTCCTCAATGATACTGTCATCGCCCGGGAGGTAGTCTGGATTAATGATGATTGTAGGGTCTCGCTCGTAGCATTGCGGGCCCGCAAGCGTAAGGCAATTTTCTCCTGACCGCGTCCATAGCGAAAAAGGAAAACTGACCGTGCTTGTGCCTACTGTTGATGCGCATGGAAGCGGACAAGGCGCCTCGTCGCCTTCAACAAGAGACATAAATTCGAATTCAGACCCAAGCTCATACGTGCCACTGCCCGAAGGGTCTACATAGTGACACCGCCCTGTGAGCGTCCCCGAGAAGAGCTGAAGACCGACAATGCCAAAGACGGTGAAGAGGAAAAGACAAAGAAGCATGACGTGCAGCATGGACCGGATTGACGCAATAAGCGCGCTCACGATTGGTCGCATGCCTGGAATACTTGAAAGTGTCCGTAGCGGGCGGAGAACACGAAAGGTCCGCAGCGCTGACAAATTAGCGATGCCAGGCACATAAGACAGCCAGCCAACAAAAACGACGACAAAGTCGAGAAGGTTCCAACCATCCCTTAAATAGGTCCCTCGCTGTGAGATGAAACCAAGGGCGATAATCTTGACGGCCATCTCGAGTGTAAAGAGAATATTGAAGAGCACCTCTGCTGAGGACTGGACCTCCTTGAGGTACGGGGTGGCGCATTTGTTGTACATGTCGCCGACTAAAAGGTCTGATTCAATGCAGCACTTGGAGCCACGCGTGACATCATTCTCGTCCACGAACTCGTTATACATGTTGCATTTGTAGGTAAAGTTTGTTACGTCCACTTTTACGATTGCCGAATCGCTCATTTCCTCGGTAGTGCAGCAGGTGGCAAAGGGTTCTGTCATGGCGAGAATGAGACAGTTTGTAAGAATTAGAATGAGAATGCTGGCCCTGAAGATTTTGTGATGCATGATCTCAGAGCACAATCGACGCAATGCGTTTTGTCGCGAGAACACGCCAAGCGAGCGTGCGCTGCCGAGGCTATGGATTGCTGAGAGATCTTTCGACTTGGACTGTGTAGCATTCTCTTCCAGGGGCTTTCCTGGTGACGACGCCATTGTTGCGATTTACGAGTCCTCGACCGCAGCCGTATGCACTCTCTCGCACGAGCGACGAGCTGCCGTGCCGGTCTTCCCTTTGAGTTTGCAACGTGAAGAATCCTTGGTCTTGCGAGCCGTATTGAGGTATTGGGTGTATGATGTTGCTATATGTAAAGACTTTGCCCGATTCCTGCCGGCCAGCCGACCAAGGCAACGGGGTTAGCCAGCCGGCCAGCAAGGCCGATCGCGCGCCTGCAAGGCCGATTGCAGATCACTTGCTACGTTTCGCTCGTCGTGCCGCAGGAATGGATGTGTCTACCTCCTTGCTATCGATCGCCCTTGCTTGCTCGTTGACTTAGCTTAAGGAGGAAGTCTTTGAAACAATGGTAGTGGGAACTACGCAACGGCCAGGACGCAGCTGAGCCGAGACGCGCGACGCGGTTTTATCAACCACGCGTCCAAGCAAGTTTCTATCAGACTCTGGGCCGAAGAATAGCGCTTGGCTTGTTGCTCCGTGCCGTTCCCTCGTCGCGCCGCGATGCGCTGCGCCGCGTCGCCGCCTGGCCGGCCTGGCCTGGCCTGGCCTTGCGCCAAGTTTTGCCCCAAGAAAATGGTTTATGCTACTTGCTTGACTTTCCTTCTTTCTTCCTTTCAAGGCTGACAGAGCTTTTTGTGCATGCACAGACGAGGCAAAGCGGCTTTTTGGTCGCCAGCTCTTCTTTGCAGCTCTCGCTGGCGGTTCAGCAGATCGACAGTCTGACTGTCAGTCAGGTGGTTTCAAGTCCAATTTGCTTGGCAAAAGCCGATGCTGAAGCGAAAGCTTGCCAGCTCTGCTTTCGAGCCGGACGCGTAGCACTGGAAGCAGCGACACAGGCGTCTGGAGCGCGTCTCTCTGTTATTTACTGTCAGGCAGAGTCAGTTTCGGGCGCAACGTTCGAGACGAAGACGAATGATGGCATGCATTTGTGTCTACTACTACTGATACTACTTTTGTTCATGAGATTCAACGGTACTTTTTTTTTCCCATCCCCCCCAAAAAGAGACCTAAGTTTTTTTTTCACTCAGGCTTGCCAAGTTCTTGTTTTCTGATGAGAAGCAGAACGGTGTGGGAAAGGAAAGGAAAGGAACGGAAAAGGCTCCCTGTGGCTGGCTGCTATTAATTTGACTATACTTTTGACTAGACTGAGGGCTAGATAGGGAGGGATGAAGATCCCATGCAGATCTTTGTGTGTCTTGGGTGTAAAGATCTTGAAGGACTCATGAGGTCTGCGGCCGAACCTGGCCAACGCCATCAATGCGCTCGCGGTAAAAGAGCAGCATGGAAAACACGCAGACGGCGATAAACTGCACAATGGCCGTCGCGAGAAAACTGGCACCGTAGCCGTACTTGTCGCAGAGGATGCCGCCCAGAACAGCGCTACCGCTCCACGAAAATTGCGAAACCGAGTCCATGGAGTTCCACCATGCGCGACTGGATTTGTCGACGAAGTCAATGAGGATAGACTTTCGAATCGGCGCACAGCAGTTCATGAAGGCCGTGCGGACAATGAAGATGGGAACAATGACCATGGGCTCTTTCCACAGCGCCTTGTCCTTGCTTTGGCCCATTTGGTACATGGCAAAGAGCAGAATGACACCCGAGGTGCTAAAGAAAATAGGAACACGCACGCGGCCAAAGTGCTTGATCATACGCGTGGCGATGACAGAGCAAATAACAATTGCGAGAGGCGAAATGACGTAAATGGCATTGACCTGGCCGGGCGACATGCCAGTCTCCTCCTTGAAAAAGAGCGGAAAGAACTTTATAGTCATCCCTGATGCAAGGCCAAAGCTCACGTCGCAAGCAAGCGTGATGCGCGGGATCCAGAATTTGGCGCCACGAAGACTTGCCGCCGTGGAGGAACCAGCAGACTCTTGACGCAAAAGAGGCGCATCTGCGTCGGCAGCTTCGATGTTGCGAACAGGCTCGTCACCGTCAGACAAGGCATGGTTTCTGCTCTCTGCCAGCGCGTGTTGCTCGGCCTCGATCTCGGCGGTCGGGACGGCAGCATACGTGAGGTCCGAGGCGTCCGGAACACCGAATTCGGGAGACTGAGGCACGGCCTCGCTCTCGTGCCCAAGCGCGTGCTTGTCGCGAAGCAGCAAGAGCAACATGGCTGGAATGAGAGTGAGACCAATGCCCACGTAGAAAACGGTGCGCAGCTGAGGGCGCGTCCAGGTGTCACCGATGAGCACAAAAAGGACTGCAGACAAACACGGCCCGGTCGCACGGAAAAGCACTCGAGCGATAAACTTGGCCGTCGTGACTACAGGCCTTTCTTCCGTATGCAAAGAGTCGTGAAAGAGTGCCTCCAAGGAGCCGCTGCTAGATCCGTCGAAAAAGCCGAACATGCCAAGCGCAATACACATGAGCACGTATTCAATGACACCACTGTCTGGGACGTTGTCGTACGATGCACCAACAGCTAACGTCACGATGAACACGCACACGGTGAGGACGCCAACGCCGCTGGCAACGCGCAGAACGCGTTCGCGACCGTACTTGTCGCCCATGTATCCGCTTGGGAGGGCGGCCATTGCTTGCACGGCGCCCTGGAGGCCTTCAGCAATGCCTACGAGGGTGTTCTTGCCGGGAGGGATTGTCTTCAGATACCCGCTGAGCACCGAGGTTCCCCAGAGCCCAAGGGCGAAAGAGTACGTCGCCGTGTACATGAGCGCCGCGCGCACATTCGGATTTTTCCATGCCCGGAGGCCCTGGACCTCCTTGAAAAAGTTCATCTTGCTCGTCTCTCTACCTGCCGACCGGTCGCTCCCGCGCTAGTCTGCTCTCGAAAGATGTGAGGAACGAGCTCACGAATCCGAGTACGAGGAGGAGGGTGGATTTTGGCGTGGGTCGCTTCGTCTCCCCTCGTGCTCGCCGAGCCGAAACTTTTCGGGTGTCCCGGCGTTCAAACTACGAAGGACTGGCCAGCTTCTTCTTCGCGCGATACTGCGTTTCCGCTCGCTCCGCTGGTCCTCTCAGCTGACTGCAAGCCCGAGCGCCTTCACAGAGAGCTCGGTGACGGTCACGGCGCTGGTGACGTCGCCGCAGCCGCTGGTGATCAACAACGTTGCTATTCTTGTCGCGTGGACGCGCGACGGCCACTCTTGCCGTCGCTTCGCTCCGCTCCACTCCTGCCTCGCGCCCGGGCGGCGCGGGGCGTGCGAGCGAGGCCGCGTCTGCTCCGCGCGGTGCCGGGCTCCGCGCCTCGGTCGCGAGGGTCGAGCGCGTTGGCGGTCTGCCCCGAACTATCGCAGCACAGATAACACAGCCAAGATAGAGAGAGCTAGATGGAGAGAGAGAGAGAGAGAGAGGACAAGAGGGAGGGACTTGCAGGCAGACATGCAGACAGACGCCTATCTTGGCTCGCCGCGCCTCGGTGCGTGCGCGGCGTCGGAGGCCCGCGACGCGCGCGCGCGCTCTCTCTCGCTCGCTCGCTCGTCCGCTCTCCCCGCCTGCACGCCTGCTCGCCCGCCCGCTCGCGCTTTCCCGCAGCCAGCCGCGAGGGACGGCCGTCATGGAGCCGCACACGGCGCCCGAGACGGCGCAGGAGGAGCAGCAGCAGCAGCAGCAGCAGCAGCAGCAGCAGCAGGACGAGCAAGCGACAACTGTACCCCTTGCAAGAGCGGGCGCAGCTGAGCCACAGCAGCAGAATGAGCAAGAACAGCAGCGAGAGGAGCGAGAGCAAGAGGCGACGAAGAAGGAGCCGCTCGAGGGGACCTCGTTGCAAAGCGCGCTCAAGGCCCAAAAGCTAAGCGTGTTGCGGCTGTGGCGCGAATGGGCCGATAGTGAGGCCAGCGCACGCAGAGCGCAAGACCCAGACGCTGACGCTAACGGTGTTGCCTCGAAATTTGCTGCCAACGATGCCAACGCCGACTCGAATGCTGTACCCCTCAAGGCCGAGGATAAGGCCAGGACTCTCGAAACCTTAGTGGAAAAGCGGCGACCGCGCGCGCTATCTCGGGAAGAGGTCCAGGCCCTATCTGTTGTCGGAGGTGCCCTCATGAGTGATGAGGACTTGAAACACCACCTTGAGGACTTGGGCAAGGAAAGCAACCGCGTCTTTACGCCGCTAACTTTGCTCCTACGTAGGCTCTACGAGCACAAGATGAACCGAGGCATCTTTAACAATCCGGTCGATCCTGTAGCTCTCCAACTTCCCACATACTTTGACGTTGTCAAGTCCCCAATGGATCTTGGTACAATGCGAAAAAAATTGCAGAGACACGAGTACGCGGACTTGGAGGCCTTTGGACGTGACGTGGAGCTTGTGTTTAGCAACGCAATGCTCTTTAATCCTCCGCGATTTGCGGTCCACCAGGCGGCAAAAAAACTAAACAAGGCCTTCCACGCCGACTTTGACAAGCTCGTGGCCGAACATCGCGCACAAGAGGCGGCCGCCGCCACGCACTCGTGCGACTCGTGCAAGGGCGCCACTTGCGAGCTGTGCGGTCGTGGCTGTCTGCACTTTCAAGAACCCGCACTTCGCTGCAGCGCGCCGTGCAAAGCGCGCATTAATCGAAATGCTGTCTATTATCGCTTTGGCGGCGACCGTGGACAACATTGGTGCAATCGCTGCTACACGGCTCTCCCAGAGCACTTTTTGGGTGTGCTCGGCCAACCCATGCGCAAGAGCGAATTGGAGCGGCGTGTGAACAATGACGTCTATCGTGAACCCTGGGCTCAATGTGGTAAGTGTAGTCGAAGAGTCCACCAGATCTGTTCCCTTTTTCACTCCTCAATTGTGCGTAGCGGGACACTTTTCCGCTGCGCCATTTGCGTCGCCGTATCGCGTGGTCTGGAGTCGAGCGTACGGCACCTTTCAACAAACGGCGCAACGAAGGCGGACACTTCCGTTCTTACGCAAAATACAAACGCTGCAGAAGAAAAGGGAGATCCCTTCGTCTCCGCCTCTGCCGCCCCCGCTGACCTTGCCGTCCCTGCGCAAAGCGCGGACGTGGCTGCTCCTGCTCAAGTCGTCGGTGAAAAGAGGCAATTAGAGGCCACCGAGGATCATCCTGCGAAACGGCAGCGGTCCGAGGAAAGCGGTGACGCGAACGCCGGGAAAGGAGGAGAGGCTAACGGCGGGAGCGTCAACACGTCTTCGCCGCAGGAAACGGTGCAGGGTGTATTGCGTGATGCCGACCCTTGGGCAGACTCTTTACCGCACACAACTATGGGCGCTTATCTCGAGGACCAGGTCCGCAAGGTCGCGTGTGCGCAAGCGTCGCAAGAGTTTGCAGATTCAATCACTCTGCGCGTGGTTTCGAGCCGGGATGTCGTCACCGAGTACGAGGCAAGAGCATTGCGTTGGATCGAAGCGCAACGCAAATCGTGTGGGGACGCGTATGCTGGGACCGATTTTGCGCGGCGTTTTCCGTGCCGGTCCAAGACGGTGCTGCTCTTTCGACGTATCGATGGAATTGATGTGCTGTGCTTTGTTCTGTATGTGCAAGAGTATGGCGCCAGTTGTCCTGCGCCCAACAAAGGCTGTATTTACGTCTCGTACCTCGATTCAGTGGCGTACATTGAGCCTGCAAGTCTGCGCACGGCACTGTATCAAGAAGTGATGGTGAGCTACTTTCGTTGGTGCAAGGCGCGAGGCTTTGAGACATGTTATATTTGGGCATGTCCACCGCAGCGCGGAGATGCCTACATTCTCTATTGCCATCCCAAGTGGCAGCGTTCGCCTGGTATTGAGCGTTTACGCAAGTGGTACGCGCAGATCGTCCAAACATGCAAGGACGAAGGGGTGGTCTTGGCCGAGACAAATTATTACGACAAACACCTTTCGCAATTTCGCCCGCTCCTCAACACGCGGTCCTCCCGAGGCCGACGTCCACCAGCGGCTCCAGGGCCGCCTGCTTCAGCCGTGCCATCAATTGCAGCAGGCGGCGGTGGTGGCGGCGGCGGTCTTTACGGTCCGGGCAAACCCAGTGCAGCAGCCGCACAAAGTAGGGGTTTAGGATTAGGAGGAGGGGTGATCCAAGGCGGTGGGAAACCGAGCTCAGTTCTCAATGCAGGGGCGTACGGGCAATCTTTTGGCGCAGATCGACCGGCGTCTCCAACGTCGCCAACGACCGCGGTCATGGCGGGCACTTTTGGGCCGTCCCAAATCCAATTCCCGATCGAGACTGTGCCTTATTTCTATGGCGATTATCTTCCGAACGAGGTGGAGTCACTGTTGAACATTTTGCGGAATCCTCGCGATGGCGCGGACAACCGGCTCCAATCTTCTGTCGACGAGCAGATTGCTGTATGGTGGCGTGAAGTCTGGGGCGTGCGAACGCATGCTACACTCCTGCAAGGCCCTGGCAAAAGTGCTAATGCCGATGCTCGTGCAACGTCTGCAACTCAAAATGCACAGAGTTCTACGGGAGCGGCAACGGGTGACAATGCGGCGGCGGCGGCGGCGGCTGCAGGGGGCACAACGGTGGCGACGGCCGGAAACGCTTCTACCACGGTCAAACCGACAGCATCTTCAATTCCAGCGGTGGCTCCCGAGGGTAAGGGCGGAACTCTGGAGGCAGTGCGGTCCTCAATGTGGAAGGTGGCGCCGACCGTGGATCTGAAAGACGCAGATCTTCATAAGGGCTTTGCCTCGCCGCAGCAACGCAATGATTGGCTCATGCGTCGGCTCGCGGCAGCCATCAAGCCAATGTCCGAAAACTTTCTCGTCCTGACTTTTAATGAGGCTTCTCCTCTTCAAGGACCATCGGCTGCCAATGGCGGCTCAACCGAGGATGCACTGCCTCCCAAGGTCACGGACTTGGGTGGGGTGCTGCTCACGGACGACACAAGCGACCCGGATCCAGTTCTCCCTCCGGGCATCTTTGACACGCGCATGGAGTTTCTCGACATTTGCAAGCATAATAGTATTCAATTCGATGAATTACGTCGTGCCAAGCACTCGTCGCTTGTGCTTATGCACTACCACAAAAAAGCCACACGCCAGGGGCTCAAGGCCGTCACCCCTATTGCTCGTCGCCGAAACCTCGCTGGCTAAGCAAGCTCCTCCCGCCTTTAGCGGCGCGCTGAGCGTTTGTTTTCGAGCGTCGTGCGTCGAGTGCCAAGCGTCAACGCATCGAGAATCGGCCAACCGCAGCGTTGTCTGCTTTTTGCCAGTGTGCCTGACGCCGCCGCTCTCACATTCCGTAAAATCCTATTTTGGCATCATGTTCTATCGCCCACCACGCCGCCGACCGCGAGAAACATTCCATCATCGCCCCCTCCCTCCTCCTCCGCTCTCCCAAAGGAAACGTAGTCTTCCTCCGCGTTCACGCTCGATGAACATGCCCTGTTCGCCTTGCCTTGCCTTGCCTCCAACGAGGCCCAACCAGTAACAGCAAGCAGAGCAGTCTTGACGACGTTACGATCGTCGATAGGACGGGCCAAAGCGACTCAATCCCGCCAAAAAAATCAGCTGAGGCGGACGAGGCTTTTCCGGCGCGCAAAGCCCGATTCGCTCCCGGGCGCGGCGCAGTCGGCGGGCTGCGGCGCGTGGCAGCGCGAGCCAGCCAGCGAGCGTCAGCCTGCCTGCCTGCCTGCCTGCCTCGGCCGGCCGGCCGGCCAGTCGCAGCGAGCGCGAGAGCGACGCCTCGAGCGGGCGAGAGAGACCGCGGCGTGCGCCAGAACGGCGCTCGACACGACCTGGTCTGCTGCGCCGCGGCGGGCGGGCGAGAAGCGCGAGGCCGGGGCCGAGGCTGGCGAGCGCGACGTGCAGGACGCTCCGAAGGGCCCTCGCTCTCGACGTCGCCTGGTCTTTTCGTGGGAGATAGTTTATCGCTGGCGGCTCGAGCTAGCTCGTGGCCCAAGAGGAGAGCGGAAGCTCAGCCGAGCTCCACTCCAAGTCACTCCGCTCGCTCGACGCCGTTTGGTATCGCGCACGCCTTGAGCTGCGCCTGTGCCGTGCTTGCGGTTGTCTGAGCGCGTGTGCGAAAAATGTTGAACCTGTACACCTTAATCGGCGCCCTCGTGGAGGTGCTGGGCGCTGACTTCTTCACGGTAGCTGGACTCGCGATGCAAAAGGTCGCCGTCATGAAACTGATTGAGAACAATCGAATGCATGGCGCCGTAGAGCCAACGGGCTCCTCGTTTCGGGCTGGTAGCGGCGCTGGCGGAGGTTACGCCGCACTCGCCGAGGAAGAGGACGAGGGGGAGGAGACCGAAACAGATAGCGAGATCATGACAGTTTTTACAGAGAGGAGCATGCGCGAAGCCAATGCCATCAACGACACGCAGGTTCCAGATAGCTTCGAGCTGATGCGAAATTGCGGCTGGTTGCTGGGACTGATCGTCTTTATTTTGGGCAACGCTCTTGAGCTCTTCGCCATGTCGCTGACATCACAAACCAATGTCGCGTTGCTTAGTAACTTTACGCTGGTGTGGAACGCAGCATTCTCCGTGTTCATCTTCCAAGAGACCTTTCATCTCTTTCCGCCACAGCGCGAATGCTCGTGGGACGTTTTGGTAAGGCGGTGGGACGCTTTACACTGCACAATCCTCATTGTCGGCTCTTGCGTCGCCGTCGTCTTTACGCCTGCGACGCCAGAAGACGATATGGACTCAAAAGACCTTCTACATCGATGGACCGAACCGCCATACTGCTATTGGGGTGGTTTCATGCTGGTGACAATGTTCATCACGTCCTTGTTTCTTGTCAAGAACTGGCGTAACCACAAGACGGGTAACTTAAACGCTGCGCTCATTGCCGGTCTGTGCGGCTTCATGTCGGCATTTTGCGCGACTCTCTCCAAGGTGGCGACAACTCTCATTTCCAAAACAATACGAGGCAAGAATCAGTTCGATTCTCCCGAGGCGACCTTTCTGTGCGTTCTCTGGGTGTGCATGCTTATCAGCCAGCTGGCACTCCTCAATGTAGGCCTCGGCGCTTTTGAGCAAGGCCTTGTAGTTCCCATCTACGAGATCGTTGGCACCTTGGCTACGATCGTGTCTGGTGTCCTTTTTTATCAAACATACCAGGCCTTTACGACACCAGACTGGGTCGGCTTCACGACGGGCGTTGCGCTCATGAGCTGGGGGGTTTACTTGGTTGCCCATCGCGAGGTCCACACGCAGCAGGAGCTGAGCGACTTTCTGCACGCGAACCTTTCGCACATGGATGACCTCTTGCACTTGGGCCATTTTGAACGGCGGACGCGATCGGCCGACGCGCTCGACGTTGAGACCGAACCAGGTACAATGGAGGATGCGGAGCGGTCTCTTTTGCACACATTCCGGCGCGCCGCCTATTCTGAAGTGAGCGATGTGCACGAGGGTCGACCGGGATTTACGAATAAGATTTTACAGCGCATCCAGGGCGAGGATGCACAGACGCCCCCGGGAACGCCAGGGCGCTCGCCCAAGGCTGGCCGCTCGCCGGGGTTTATGAATGGAGCCAGCGCGGCCACGGCGTCGACTTCTGACGGCATTGCGGCCATCCTCGAGCGCTCGAGGTCAAGGAATGGGCGGTAATTATTGGGAGACAGTAGCAAGCTAGACTTGATTCGATTGAGTGTGACTGACTCTGGAAAGCCAAAAAAAAAAGGAAAAAGGCAAAACACGAGATGCGACAAGACGAAAGCACCCACACAAGGGAACAAGTTGCCAAAGCTAGCAAGCTGGGTGGCAACGGCCGATTTATGCAACCTACAGCACGTAAAATAGATTCTGTGTGAGTGAATGTGTATTGATTGTGATGAAAGGAGCGTGCCGCACCGCGAGCAATCCAAGTGCGCCGGGTAAAAAGACAAAACGCAGACCAGCCAGCGAGAGAGGAAGATGGTGAATTGGACAGTGCCCTTTCAAACTTGCACGCACGCACGCACGCACGCAGATATCCAACAGCCCTGCGCATCGTCCCAGTTTTCTCTTTTAGCAAAAATGAGAATGGAAAAAAAGAGGCGGGTCACAGGCGGAGAGAGACCCCATACAGAGGAACGTATGCGAGGGAGGGGGCGGCGACAAGCTTAGGCCGTGGCAGGCTTGACGTTGCGGGTGGAGCGGAACTTGGTGGCGGTGCGCTTAAGCGCATCATCGGTCATGAACCAAGACTTGAGAACCTCAAAGGCAGCAAAGCGAATGGCGTTGTTGGGGACGACCTTCATGGCGTTGGCCGACATACCCTTGTAGTAGCCAAGAGGGCCCTCGTCCTTGAGAATGGTGGCGAAGGCGTTGATAGTGGACGAATAATTCTTTCCTGCGAGCTGCATGCGGCGGCGCACAGTGTCGAGCGGGTAGCAGGCGGTCTGCGCAATGATACCGGCGCAAGCACCGAGGCCAAGAATTACAGCTGGGTTGCGAGCCTGGAGCTCCTTCTTGTTCATCTTGACGTCGCCATAGTACCAGGTCTTGAGCGTGTCAAAGGAGGCAAAGTTGATGGCGATAAAGGGAGACAGCGAGAGCATGGCTGGCGTGTAACCCTTGTAAAAGGTGCGAAAGCCATTCTCGGCGTAAACGGAGCGAATGGCGTCGCCGATGCCGCGGAGCTCGGGCTGAGTTTGCAGGCGAATGCGCACTACATCCATGGGGTGCGTCACGGTGGCGGCAGTCATGCCGGAAAGCGCACCTGCCATTAACCGCACAGGCACGGTCATCTTCTCACCATCGTTGAGCAAAAGAGACTTGTACTTGTCGTACGAGACAAATTGCGTGGCAGTGTGGGGTACGACGCGAACACAGTTGGTCAAGTTGCCGCGCCACAGCCGCATGACGCCCTCGTCTTTAATAATTTGACGCGCCGTGCCCAGGACAGAACCATACTTGGACTCGGTGCCTTGCAAGTGCGAGGTCTGCATAAGGATCTTGACGCGATCGAGAGGTGCAACCGTCGAGCGAGCAATGGCGCCTGCTGCGCCACCGCAGGCCAGCGATGTCATCGTCTTTTGGAGTTCAATGCGTGACTTGACCATGGCATTTTCCGCCTGAACCTCGCGCTCCTCAAGCTTGACAACCTTGGCATTCAGCTTCTTGACAATATCCACAAGCTCCTCCTTGCTGTAGTTGGTAATGGTATCCTCGTTGAGCGCCTCGAGAGTGGTGTCCTTGGCCTGCTCGAGGTCCGCCTTGGCCTGGTCAAGCAGATCCTGCGCGCGCTTGACGGCGGCCTCGGCCTCCTGCAGCGACCCGGGCGCGATGTTCGACCCTCGAAGCACCATCTTCTCTGCTCGTTAACGACGAAAGGCTCGCGCAGACTCTCCTCTCCCGCGTCCAGGCTCGTCCGAGCTCGCCTAAGCGGAGGTCCGGGCTCCTCGCTGCTGCCGCTGCCGCCTCTCCGCTGCGAATCGAGGTCTGGCCACGAGAGCGACGGTCGCGTGCGGCCCCTTAATCAGGCAGGCCAGGCCCGCTCCCACTGGGCGCCTGTGAGCGGCGCCCATTCTGCACTTGCGCCGCGCGCCGCAAGTCGGCTATCGCGCTATTCCGCACTTGCGCTCCCCGCGCGATCGAGCCGGTCGCGCTCGCGAGGCGCCGCGCCTAGCCCGTAGTTGCTACGAGGCGCAGGCCTGCTTCTGGTGGAGAGATGCACGTCCGACGCGGAGGGGGGGCGCAGATGCCCACCAGACAAAGAGGGAGGAGGCCGGGCGCGACGGGGTTCAAGGGGAACAAAGAGAGCGAAGGCGCGGTGCGGCGCGCGGAGACTTGAGAGCGCTCGAGCAGAGCTGCGCAGAGGCCGCGGCGAGGGCGGGCAGCGGGGCGCAGGACCGAGCACGAGGCTGGCTCGCGCTGCACGGGCGTTGACGGAAAGGGAGAGCACGGATATTCGGCCTCGGGCGCGAAGGGGAAAAAGGTTATTGTGCGTGCGTGCGTGCGTGCGTGCGTGGACAACAAGCAGCAGTAAGAGGGACCATGGACAAGAGTTCGCTGCTGGACCTGTTGAGACTTTCGAGTCAGACCGTGGCTGAAGGCGGATGGGCTGGCAGCTGCGATACCAAAGCCCCAGCTCCGTTTGGCAAACGATCGTGGCAGAGTGTCAAGGCCTTTGATGAAGCAATCATGGACCGCTGGTTCGAGGATCTCAAGACAAAGCAAAAGCGCGCAAGCAAGGCCAGCGCCATCAAGTTGCATCGCAGACTCAGCCAGCAGTCCATCAAAGCTTGCAAGACCCGGGGACGATCTCCCATTGCGCTCTACGAGGATCATCTCGTGCAAACGCACGGCCCAAGTTTGGGTCGCGCACTAGCCCGGGGAACGGCAACCACCGCGCCCGGTGTGACAATTGGAGAGAGGCCGCAAACACAAGAGAGCAAAGATTATGTACGGGAAAACAAGCTCCACCTGCGCCGTCTCATTCTGCCCTCGATTGACGACCCTCACACTTCCGTGGTGTGAAGAAGCAAGCAAGCTGACTGACCTCTTGCGCGTTGGGCTCCGCTTGCTAGCCCGTTCATGAGCTTGTTAGCCGCCGGGTTGGAGAACGAGCATTTGAGCTAGTGAAGTAATCACCGTGGCAACTTGTTTAGACACTACATTAAAAACAAAAGGTTTCCTCTTCTACGTATAATGGAAATGACAGAAACGCGTGGTCTAGCTTACGGTGAGATTGTCGCTTCATTTGTTAAGAAATCTTCTTTGATGCCAAAGAGGGCCGAGTTGCGTTGCAGCTGAAGGTCGATCGAGGTGCAGCTGCAGGTTCTCGGAAAAAAACAAAACAAAAAACCACCCGGTGCAAGATGCATCAAGTCTTCACAAGCACAAAATGAGGATTTTTACTGCACATAAAAGGGGAGGGTGAAACGTTGTTCGACAGAGCACACTGCTGCAAGACGGAAGATTCATAAAAGGTGTTCGGCCTAGGCGACATCGAAACCCATGGAAGGCGTCTCTGGCGGAGCCGAGGGAATGTTGAGGCCAAAGCGGCCGAGATGAAGCTGAAGGTCGTCCTCCATCTCGGGAAACTCCTTGGTCAGCTGACCGAGCGTGTACAGCACACTGTCTCGCGTTTGGTTGAGCAGATCGTTCTTGAAGATTGTCTCGTGAACAGACTCCTTGTCCCGGGAGAGACCAAGGCTCTCGCGATGCTGGTAGCGGTGTTCGCGGAGCTTGGCATTGGCACGGTCGAGCTGGGCCTGCTGCTGGCCAACCTCTGCCACGACTTGCTCATGCGTCTGGTCGAGATGGAGGCTGTTTTCGGAAGCCACCTTGGCTTGCTCGTGCAGCTGCTCAATACGACGCTTGTCTTCGGCAAGGTCGGCGATGAGTCGCTGGAGCTCCTTTTTCTTTTTAAAGGCAGTGTCGCGCGCAGCCTCCGTCTCTCGGACAACACGGCGAAGTTCCATTGCATCGTGTGACTTTGGATTGGCGCGATGCGCAGCGGTGCGCGATTTGGAGTTGATAGCGTTGATATCGGCCAGTGTCTCCTCGAGGGCCCGGATCTCGCGTGTGGCCTTGCGGATCTCGGCGTCAAGCTCATCGCCCTCGCGCTGGAGCTCCTCGCGCCGCTGCGCCGCAGCAATAACAAAGTACGCCTGTGATCGCTCTTCGCCATCTTCACCAACTTCGGGGCTTTTGGCAATTGTAGCGAACTTCTTTTCGAGCTTTTGCACACGCAACTTGCAGTCTTTGGCCTCCATGGCAATTTTATGACGCTCCTCTTCGGCAAGCTTGGCGCGTGCGCGCTGCATGTCTGAGTGGACCTGGATTTCCTTTTTGCGTTCCTGCATGCTCATTTCAAGCTGAAACTTGCGGTTTTCGAGGCCATACACCTTGTCAGCGCGCTCATTGAGCTGGTCGCGCAGACTCTTGACCTGGAGCTTCATGAGATCGTGGTTTACCATGGCGTCTTCCTTTTGCTTCATGATGCCCTGCAGGCTGTTTTCGGCGCTGCCGTTCTCAAGCTTGAGCTCGTGCAGGCGTGCGGAGAGCTCCTTGCGCTGTTCTTTGGCACTGACGGCGGCACGTTTGGTGCTACGCAGCTCATCCTCGAGGTTCTTGACTTGCGAAAGGAGCATTCCATTCTGAGACTGTGCAGCCTCGAGTTCTTGCTTGCACTCAGCGATGCGCTTGTTGAGCACTTTTTTCTCATCGTCGGATCGAATGCCCTTGGCGCGCGCGACGCGACGTTCGAGCTGCTGGATCTGAAATTCTGCAGTGTAAACAAGCTCTTTTTGGCGAAGTGACTCCTCATCGAGACGCTGGATCTCGTGCGAGAGATTCTTACCGGTGGCCTGAGCGCCCGAGATCTCTGCGAGTAAATTAGCCTCGCGCTGTCTGCTTTGGAAAAGCGCCTCGGACTCTCGGAATGTTACATCTTTGAGTTGCGCGAGGGCCTGCTCGACGGCCTTGACCTCGGCCTCGCGCGCGTGCAAGGCCTCCTCGGCGGCGCTGGCGCTAAGTTCGGCTGTGGACGTGTCGTTCCGGGCTTCCTCAAGTGCCTGCTTGGCAACCTGGAGGCGTTCTCGGGCGCCATCAAGCTTGGCCTGAGCTTCTTCGATACCGAGCTTGGCGTTAACGACCTTTTGCCGGGCAGTTTGTACTTCGTTGGAAGCCTTGGCCACCTCGGTCTTGCGCAGCTCGACCTCGGCGCGAAAGTTTTCCACGCGTTCCTTGACTTCGACTTCCTCGGCACGTTTTTTTTGTAGGATGCGATCAACAAGCTGAGACTGGGTCTCCATCTCCTGGCAGTCTGCCTCGAGAGCCTCGAGGCGCGCCTTTTCCGCGTCGAGGTCCTTTTTGGCATGGCGCAACTCACTTTTGCTGATGGCAAAATTCTCTCCCGCTTTTTGAATGTCCTCATCGCGAGCCTTGACCTGTGCAATGGCGTTCTGCCACTGGTGAATGACGTCTTGGCGCTCTCGGTGTCGCGCTCGGAATTCCTCTGCCGTCTTGTCGAGCTCGATTTGCTTGGCCTGTGTCTCGGTGACTTCCTCATCGAGAAGCTTGCGTTTCTCTTGCAATTCGACGGTGAGCTTTTCGATGGTGAAATTGAGCTCCTTTGTTTTCGCATCATCTGACTTCATGTAGCGTTCAAAGGCATTTTTGTCGTCCTCATTTTGTGTCATGGCCAGGGTCCACTGCTCGAGTTCTTCCTGGTTAAAATTCATGCTCACCTTGAACTTGTCCATGAGGTCGTTGCCCTTGAAGATTTCGTTTTGAACGGCGCTAAGCTGAGTCTGTAGATCCTCCTTTGCTGTGTCTGTCTTGGCAATTTCGAGCTTGACGCGGCCAGCCTCGCGCTTGGACATTTGCTCCATGTGCTTTTCGGTGTCGAGCTCTTTGCGTTTGGCCTCGAGAAGCTGTTGGGTGTGACGAAACTCTTGCTGAACGCTCTTTACGTGCTCTGCCATGGCGCGCTTGCGCTCTTCGTGCTCGAGGAGTTTCTCCTGTGCCTTTTCCAGCTCGAGCTCGAGCTGGCTAATATGTTTGTGCAGCTCGCGGTTCTCGCGATTGGCAAAAAGTGGCACCCCTCCATCAAGGTCCATGTCATCGTTGTCGTCGTCGTCCTCGTCTTGGTCAAGGTTTTCGGCGTTGTCGTAGCCCTCATCGCTGGCTCCGACCCAGCGCGTCGGGCCGTTGTCGTTCATCGAGGTGTTATCGAGCTCCTTTTCCTCTTCGACTTCATCTTCGTTGGCGCCAGCCTCGAGGCGGTCCTTTTTATCATCTTTCTGCTCCTCGTCGCCAGCCACTTCGTACACCGGGATGTCCATCTTGCTCGCGTTTGTCGTGATTGAGACTGTTTGCGGCTGGCTCGATGGTCTCTTGGCCTTGTCTCCTCACCGCTGGCGCCGGCGCCGCCGCTTGTCAAAGCTGGCGCACGTACAGCACCACGCCGTGGGCGCGACAAACTCGTCTTTACAATCACACCCCGAGCTACGTTTTAGGTGGTTGCGGTGGTCGTACAAGCTAATGAACAGCGAGAAAGTGAGTGAACGAGCGAGCCGAGAGAGATGCGTGGAGATAGATAAAGCGCTCTCAGAAGACTTCTTTCTATCCGTTGAGCTAGCTTTGCAACGGACCTTAAACTTTTGATTTAGCCCATTATAAGAAAAGAGTCCCATTTTACGGAGAGATCAGGTGCAATGCCACCTTAACGTAAAACTTTGCCTGCCGTTGGGAGCAGAGCTTGAGCGCACGCAAGAGGCCCAATCTGCAAGACAGGGGGGAGAGAGGCTTGCGCGCGCGCAGGCGCATAGACGCGAGCTTGATTTGGACGTGCGAGAGTCTTGTTGCGCAGCGGCGAGGCAGGACGGAGTAGAGCGAGGGGTTTGGCCTTGTTTTAACAATGGCAGACTTGCGGACGAAGCGAGTGCTGCATGAGAACACGTACCAGACGACCCTCTCGTACAAGGAAAAGTAGGTACATAGCGCAGGGATGGTGAAGCGAGGAGGTCGGGTGGCGCGTTGTCGATAAAGCATTGTGCTGACGAATGTAAACTTTTGCTTTCCTTGCAACGCATTGCGCAGGTTTCCAGTAAGCCTTGTGCAGCACACGATTCAGGAGCTTCTCAATGATCGGCTCAAGGACCAAAAATACCAGTCTGATATGGTCTCTGCCTGGTCAAAGGAGATTTCTGATGAGGCCAAGCGCCGCATCAAAGGTACGTGAATGTACTGCATCATCATCATCATCATCACAATTATTGAATGCGTTCTCTGTGAAAAGGTCAAAATATACTCACGGTGCCTGGATGGATCAAAATATGGTGCAAAAATGTAAAGACTTGCGCTTGAACCGATACAAGATTATTGTACAAACAGTGATTGGCGAGAAACGTGGTCAAGGGGTCCGGTACGTTCGATTTAATTCGAGTGATCTTTTTTTGTTTGGTTTTTCTTTTGCGGAATGCGCTCGCACGTCTAACGTAAACGGAACACAGATTTGGCACGCGATGCTTTTGGGATGCCGAGACGGACGCATCAGCCTCTGCATCATATTCAAATGTAAGTGAGCGTATGTTTTCGGTTCTGCGTGAATACAGACAGTTCTGACCAATTTTCTTTTTGGCTCAATTTCTGGGACATGCAGGATTCGCTTTTTGCGGTCGTCGTTGCGTACGGCGTTTGGGTATACTGAATGTGGGAAGGAGCACCTTCGTAAAACAACTTTGATCGATTTTCCAAATTGCGTATTGATTTCGAGATGTGAGGTCGTTCATTTTCGTTTTTAAAAATGACTTTCTGAAGTAGATGGACGTGATAATTCTTGTTCTTGACAAGACCTTGGTTTTTCGTTCTGCATCGTGTCTTTACAAAAAAACTAGCAAGAAAGTCTTTTTGCAAAAAGCAAAAGTGTGCTGAAAGGTGTTTCCCCGTCCTTGGCGGCAGCATCTCAATATAACACTATCATCACTCGAAGAACGGATGTGCACTCATCAGGACAAGCAGACGCAAGCTTTAATGCACTCGTTCGCTCGAACGTTCTTGCGGCACTTTGTGACCGCGCGGCATCCTGTGAAATAACATGTTTCGGCCATTTCAGAGCTTGGGTGCTTCGTTTACCTTCCCTTGCCTTGCAGTAAGGGAGAACTTGGCACTTCCACAAAGTGACCCTCTCGACTGCGGGTGTTCGTTCGCCAAGGTGTGCACCCCGGCGCGGTCCGTTGTCCGGGAACGCGCGGCGGCACGTGAGGTTTTGCAATTTTCGAGCAAGCAAGTGAGCAAAACGAGCGGGTAAGCAGACGAGCAGTCGCAATCTGCGCAGGGTCGGGCGGCGGTGGACGTCGCGGGGCGGGACCGGCTTTGGCGCAAGCCGGCGGAGTTTGCCTCCTTGTCTGTGCGCTTGCGCAGGAGCAACTCTCTTTGTGCGTGCGTGCGTGTGCGCGTGCGCTTGCAAGCCAAAGCGCCAAAAGGGCCAAGATGGACAGCGAGGAGACGGCGGTGCAGGACTTTCTGAACATCCTTGAGGAGCACAGGAAGAACTGCGAGCGGTCAGGGAAATATGTTGAGGCGGAGATTGCGAAGAACCGGCTAGAGGAGCTCAAGCTGCACGAGGAGAACAGGCGACGCGAAGCGTTGCGATCGCGGCAGATTGCGGAGCGGCTGGGCGTCGAAGAAGCGCACATGCTGGAGTTCCAGCAGTTTAATCTGTACTGGGACAAGAAATTCCGCGAATATGACAGCCATGCAGAGGACCTCGTGCAAAGTATGAAGGCGCGGCACAAGCAGGAGCTGGCGGATTGGCAAAAGCAGATGATTGGTGAATCGCAAAAGCGCATCAAATTCTCCAAGGAGCTTTTGAACCTGCGACGCATCCAAGAGGTGCTGGCAAAGCAAAAAGATTATCAACAGGCTGCGCTCATGAAGGCCCGGGCCGACAATTTGGAGGCATGGGAGCTGGAGAAGCTGGGTAATCGCAAGCAGCAGGACCTTTTTCTCAAGGAGCAGCGGTTCAAGAAGCGGCAAAAGGGCGAGCTGGAGGCGCTAACGAAGCGCGTGGAGACGGGGCGCGAAGAGCAAAAGAAGCAGCGTCAGCTCGACTTGGAGCGACTGTTGCAGCGTTATCAGAATGTCAAATCGGAGCTCGAGGCGCAGCAGAACCTGGAGCGAATTCGTATGGACAAGTACGCGAACCAGTCGTCGCTGACGATGGGGACTGTACGCGGCGCGGGTGGGCCGTCGGGGAAGCGTGGGAAGCGGATTTCCCAGAAGAAGTGAGCGCAGAGGTAGGATATTTGCCAAAGATGTTAGATATTTCCCGTGAGTGTGATTTTTCGTGGCTTTGATTTTTTTAATTTTTTTTTTTGGGGGGGGAAACATCGACGGGCTGACTGACTGCCTGTGATTGTGGGCGATTGAGCAAGAGAGTGAGCAAGCAAGTGAGCAAGCAAGTGAGCGAGCGTAATAATACACGAAGCAAAATACGTAAACAGGGGCCGGCTGTGCAAGCATACCCTCTTGTAGGCTACATTATCGTTGCGAGACGCGAGATGCGTTTGCAAACGTTTTCTTTTCTTTCTTGTTTGTTCATCTTGACAATAAATTCTCGCACTCTCTGCGTGTCTCATCTTGACTCTTGACTGGGCACTCGTTCAGAGTTAATTAATTAAAGCCCCGATCCGGGAGAACTCGGTCCCTCCGACGAGGAAGAGCTCTGACTGGACGTGGAGGAGAGAGGCGAGTCCGGGAGCGCCCGTGTCTTGGGCATGAGATCCCGGAGTCTCGTTTGAATGTGTTGCAAAAAGAGCATGGAGGCCTTTTGCTCTGCGGCATTCCATGTACAGGGGGCGCTGCGGGCGTCGCGACGCACAAGGCGCGCACGTTTGCGAGTGGCGCCGAGACGCGGTGCAGCGGATGGCTGGTCTTGCGACTTGACGTCTGCCGTGGTTGAGGACAACGCCAGGTTCGAGCGAGGACGCTTGAGGCCGCCAGTAAGGGCGGGGGACTTGAAGACGCATTTATCGGCGCCCACAACGGGTTTGGGTGGCTCGAGGTGTGAGCCTGTTGTCCTGTTTCCGCCGCCAATGTCCATCGTGCACATGAGTTTGCGTGTAGAGGCGATGTCATCATCATCGTCATCGGTGTTTGTTCGACAGCTGTCGGGGCCGGTCAAGGTCTTGGCTGCGACGGGGGCGGCCGAAAAATCGCTCGCGTCATCGGTGTCAAAAAAGGAGGTTCCGCTGCTGCATTGCAGCTCCGTGCTGCGTACTCTACGGTGGCCTCCTTGAGACATTGCTGGCATGGATGGACTGGCGCCAGGCGCTGGTTCGACGAGGTCTTGGCGCATGTGCATGGCCTCGGTTTTTGATGTGTGGGAGAAGATGTTGGACTGGTTGAGGTTGTGGTTTTCCGAGACTTCTTTGTCAGAGTTGTTCTTGGTGTTATTGGAGTCGTTGTGACGACGCTGAAAGCCCGTTTGCAGAAAGAAGGAGGTCGCCTTGTCGAGAGACCTTCTGTGCTGCCTCTGTTGTCTTTGCTGCTTTTCTTGGAATACACGTTGCTGTGGTCGCATCGGGTGGCGACGCTTCTCCATTTGGCTGGGGCGCTGGAGGGGGCGCTTGAGGGGCGCGTGTTCCTGCTGCTCAGCGGCTACTTTTGCCGTCTCGTCTCGCAGATTGATGAGCGTAGGGGCGGGAGACTGGTCCCGTGGCTCGCCGTCGACCTCGTCGTGCGTTTTGGCTTCTTCGCAGAGGTCGTCCCCGAGGCGGGGCACGTGCAGCGGCCTCGTTGCAACGTTCACGCCAGCCATGCGTGCGTCTCGTCTCCGAGGTGCAGGTCTGTATTGTGCGCAGGCGTGCGTGCGTCTGCGAGCTAGCCGCTCTCTCTTTGTCTCTCGCGAGCGCTCGGGTTCGCTCCGCTCTCTTTGCTTTTGCTTGCTTGCTTTCCTTGCCTCAGGCAGCCGCGCGGTGAAACAGGTGTGCGGAAGAGCCGGGTGTGTCGAGCAAACTAACTAGCTCGTGTGGCCGAGAAGCGGCGGGTGGGTCCTCGTCCTTCGTTGGGTCGAGTAGAAGGTTCGTCCACCCAGACAGAGTGCGTGCCTCGCTAGAGTAGTTAGGTTGGTTGGCGTAGGCGCCCCGCGACCGAGCCTGAGACCCACGCGAGGAGTGCGCGTTGCTCTGCTGCTCACGGCGGTCTGGCACCCAGCAGAAAAGCAGAGAGACCCGCGACGCGAGAGCTGTCGCGCGGCGTTCCTCGGCCGGATGCGGAGTGAGCCTGTGACTGTGAGCCCGCTGTGCCGGGCCTCGTCTGCTTCCCCTCTGTGCGCTCTCTCTCGCTCTCTCTTGCTAGCGAGGTTACCTGTACAGCTAGCTAGCTCGCTAGCTTGGCTTGCTGTATATGTAAGTATGTATGTCTACACGAGCAGTGGTTGGTCCTCCTCCTCGCCTGGTCTCGTGAGTCCCAGAAACAGGAGGCCTAGACGCGCGCGCGCGCGTTGAGCTTGGCTTCGTCTCGCGACCTGAACCGAGGTCGCCCGCGTCGGAAGCGGAACTGGGACGACGACGTCGACGAAGAAGAAGGCGAGCGGGCGGACGGGTGAGCGATCGCCGGCGCGAAGCAGAGTCTCTCGTCTGGCTGTCTGGCTGACTTGCCGGCCGGCGAATGACTGACTGACTGACTGACTGGACTGGACTGGACTGGCCTGGCCTGGCCTTTCTTGGAGGAGCGGCTCTCCTCCCTCTTTATTCGCTCTCTCTCTATTGGCCAGGGCCGCCCCAGTTCGCCGCGGCTCGCGCGAGGATTCCTTCTTTCTCTCTTTCTCCTGCCGCTCGCGGCGCTGCTCTGCTCTGCTCTGCTCTGCTCTGCTCTGCTCTGCTCTGCTCTGCTCTGCTCTGCTCTGCTCTGCTCTGCTCTGCTGCGCTGCTGGTGCTCTGCTGCCGCCTTGGACGCGGAAGGGCGGGGTGGTTTCGCGAGAAGGTTCGACTTGGCTGGGCTAGAACAGGCTGTGATGGTGGATGTCTTGCCTCCTCGTGGGACTGACAGAGACAGACAGACTGATGCCGAGCTCGGCTCCTCGCTCCTGCGCGCGCGCGCGAGCGCCCGCGCTGGTTCGGGCTTTGCTCGTCCCTGCTCGCGCGTCTGCACAGCGCTACGCCACGCCGCGCGGCGCTGTAGGCGAGTCGAGTCGAGTCGAGTCGAGTCGAGTCGAGTTGGGTCGACTTTGTTTTGCTTTGGCGCAGGTAGCCTGGCTGGTTTCCTGCGCTTTTTCTTTCTTCCCTGCACCGCCTTCCTCTGGTCGCTTTCCGCAGTAGCCGCGCGTGGCTCGCCAGCGGCAAGCCGTGCTGCTCTGGCAGTGGCTGGCTGGCTAGCTGGCCGCGGTCTCGGGGCCGAGCAGGCTCGCTCGCTGCGGCTGGCCGGCCGGCTGGCCGACTGGCCGGCTGGCTGGCGGCGAGCTCGCGGGGTCGGCGGGATCGAGGGAGGGAGGGAGGGAGGGAGGGAGAGCGCGGGTCCGCGTCCGCGCGTCTGCGTCCGCGCGCGGCGCGTCCGCGGGTCGGTTTTGGTCTGCGAGACTTGAGATGTAAGCTCGAAATCCGCTTTGGAATTCGAATTCGAATTTGAATTCGAGCTTGGATTCCCGTTTTTGAATTCGAGGACTTCGAATTCGGGTTTGCCGGCGCAAGGCAAAAAAGCAAAAAGAGCAGAGAAAACAAAAAGAGAAAGGGAAGAAATGATTACTAAAAAGAAGGAAGAACTTTTTTCCAAACTTGCATGCGGCAGTGCCTGACCGCGGACCCCGCGCGCGGATCGGAGCCCGCCTCGCCTC
>KN805440.1:150147-170888 GCA_000818945.1 Schizochytrium sp. CCTCC M209059
GCGGGGCTTCCCTTTGCAGACTTGCTTCCGGGCGGCTTCGGAGCGGCGCGCGCGGGGGGTTGGTTGAAAGGGAGGAGAACGGCGGCGGCAACAACAAAGCGGAAACCCGCACGGGCGGGTGGGCGGGCAGGTTAGCCTGCGTTGCCTGCGTTGCCTGCGTGCAGGGGACGCAAGACAGGCAGCATGGGCGAGGATGCCGTCGTGCAAGTCTGCGAGGCGCTCTTTGCTGACGTCAAGGGCCTCGGTCTCGCCGTCGTCCGACCGAACACATCGCCTTCGGGCGCAGCCGCCACAGACAACGCAGCCTCACCATCACATTCCGAGGCCGACCTCCCGGGCAGCGACATTTGCAGGAGCACGAGCGACAGCACCAGCTCCAGCACAAGTACCTCGGCGTCCATGACGCTCTCCTCCGTGGAAACAAGCTCCGAGGCGTCCTTGCTCCCTCACAGGTTATCGCCCCTGGGCAAAGGCACGCTCGTCTTTGCCAATCAGGCGTTCCGTGAACGCTTTCAGGGCTCCGTCAATGCTGACGCTGCTGTCATCGACATTGATGACATCTGCGCCGCAGAGCCCGACACGGTCGTACGCGAGAAGATCTTTCTCGACAAGACCTACCTGGTGCTCGAATCAGAAACTGCACAGGTCGCCGCACATCGCACGAGCATCGAAGTTGCACAAAAGCAGCTCCAGTTCGTCGCGCAAGCCAGTCACGAGATCCGCACACCACTTGCCGGCCTCCTTGGCATGATCGAATGCCTCGATGACGACATCGCAAGTGGGCCAGCCACAGCGAACTCCAACTCGCCCACCTCGCCCCGAAACTGCTGCTCATCCTGCACCTCGACCTCACCAAGCAACTCCGTCTCCGCCAAGCTCCGCCGTCCCGGCAGCAAGCGCGACGTCGCAAACGCTGCCATCGCGGCTGGCACATCTGACGTGCTGCGCCAGTGCGCAAATACCCTCCACGCCGTCGTCAATGACGTCCTGGACCTCACCGCCTGCTCCTCCAACCAAGTGCTTTTGCGTCCTAGCCCCATCAACATCAAGGGCGACTGCATTGACCGCGTCGTCGGTCTCTTTGATCGTATCGCTACGCAACAGGAGAGCGAAATCGTTTGCGAGCCTCTCGACGACAATTTCCCCAACTTTGTCCTCGTCGACGGACACCGGCTCAATCAAGTCGTCTCCAACTTGGTCGGCAACGCTGTAAAGTACACGCAGTCCGGGCGCATCGTCATTCGCGCCTCTCTTGTCCAAGGATCGGACGCTGGAAACGACACGCTTGACAGTAAATTAGACGACTCAGAAGGCCAGCAAAACAGCGACGCCTCACAACATCGCATCGCGATCGAAGTCGAAGACTCTGGCATGGGCATTAGCGAAGCTGACCAGATGCGCATCTTTGAGCCCTTTTACCAAGCCAAAGACACTCCCCGCGCGACCATCAAGGCGAAAAAACGAGTGCCCACTGCCGTCTCGGGAAACAATGCCTCTTCAGAAGATGGGCGGCATCGCGATGCGCCCCTGTCTTCCTCAGGTCTCGGGCTCGCCATTTCCCGCGACTTGGCTCGGCTCATGGGCGGCGACGTCATCGTCAACAGCACCTTGGGCCAAGGGTCTACCTTTCGTTTCGAGTTTGCCTTTGCCGAGCCCTCACAAGAAGAGGTTCGCGCGTCTCTTGCGTCAACATCCATTTCCTCCTCCACCTCGCGCTCCACCTCGGGCCGCGTGAGACGTCCGTCCTCGCGGAAGAGTGACGCCAAATCCAGCAGCACACCCGCTGATTTGGTTTCTGGCGCCCAATCCGACGGCACGCGCGATGCCGCCGTTAAGGTTCTCGTCGTCGATGACAATCTCGTCAATTGCCAAGTGTGTACGCGCCTTCTCAAACGACTCAATGTAACCTGTGACGTTGCTCATGACGGATTTGAGGCCGTGAAAATGTACGAGAAGAACCACTATGCTTTGATTTTCATGGACTGTCACATGCCGAATCTCGATGGTTTCGAGGCAACCCGTCGGATTCTTTCCTTGGCGGCCGGCAGCGACGCCAAGGATCCACTCATTGTTGCCATGACTGCATCCGTGATGGCCCGCGATCAAGCCAAATGTTTTGACGCGGGCATGCACGAGCTTCTCCCCAAGCCCTTTACAATGGACTCGCTTCAGCGGATCATCGACAGACTCCACGGAACAGTGTCGTGCTGATTCAACGTATCACGCACACGCGTAAGGCATTCCACGCTAATGTTGTTGCCGTTGTTGTCGTCGTCGTCGTCGTCGTCGTCGTTGTTGTTGTTGTTGTTGTTGTTGACATCGTCAACCTCAACATCGTCATTGTGTGATCTTTCTAAATAGAGCTAGCGCGCTCTCACAGTTCATGCATGCAAGCTTCTGTTCTCGGGGTCAATCCGCCAGTATGATCCGGGCCGCCTGCATGCGATTCATGCAACAATCATTCGCCTACTCCATTCCTCCTCCAAGCAGCGGCAGTTTTTGCCCATTTTTGACACTGCCCCATATCTGCTCTTTACTCTTCACACTCCTCCACACATTCATTCGTCCACCCTATCTATACCGCTTCTTACGCGCGCGCTGTAGCTCTCACGTAAATTCACATTTCATTCGCGGGTTTTATCCGCTTTTTTCAAAAGTTTGGTTTCTTTCTGGTTTTTCTGCGGTTGCTTCGCGACAGAAAACGCCGCTTCTCTTCTTCCATTCGCTTGTCGTTTTCATCCACGCTTTTACAGCAGTGGCAGGTCTCCCAGACGGTGACGACGATGACCCACCCCTGTGACTGCGAACCGTCCATGCCGGTGATCAATCCCCAGACGACATTCGATCCAATCCAAGAACAAGAGTCAAACGAACCGACTTTGTTCATTCTGTGCGTAGGAGGCCTGGCTGGCACAAGCTCGCTCTTTTCTCGAAAAGATGCAGTGGTTGGTAAGAAAGTGGCTAGTCAAGCCCACTGACCACTGACGTAGTATATCTGCTAATCGCATTGGCCATGGTGACTCTCCTCACAGTCAGTGAGCTTTTCCACGTTGTGGTGGTCAGTCGTGTGATTTCGATGATGATGGCCCGAAGTCGAACCTGCTTGATTGAAACAAAAGCCACAGCAAACCATTAACAGGAGGAAGTCAGACGTAGCGAGAGGCCAGCTGCGCTCCGTCGCGTGGCGCGGCGCGTACGCAGAAATGGCGCAAGGCCCCGTGCGGCGCTCGGGCGAGAGCAGGACCGACGACGCGCTCAGCGACGACGAGGAGTTCGGCCTCCTCGAAGACTCACGACGACCGGCAGCGGCCGGGGCGTCTGCGGCGGCATCGTCGACGGGGGCGTCTAGCTTGCGGCGTGACCAGTCCGGATGGGGTCTGCCTAGCTTTACCGCGCGAATCGTCTTGCTCGCAGGCTTTCTTATGCTCGTCAGTCTCGCAGTTCTTGCCAGCGTACCAGAATACCGGTCAGCGATCGGGTCAAAGAGCAGCGAAATGCTTGCCTCCCTGCAAGCGTCTCTGCGCGGGCAAACGGAAACGGATGATAGCGACAACGTTGCACCCAGTCAGGCGCCCACAACACAATACCTTACCGAGACGCGCCCTACCGAGGCAAAGCCCGACTGGAAAGACAAATCGGAAGGCAAGCGCAAATTCAAAGAGCAAACCGGGGCCTGCTACTTTCGCAACATCATTCGCAGAGTCAACAATCGCCCTGGACACCACCTCAACTGCTATGCGGCCTGCACAGGCATCAATTTGCGTCTGCGCGCCAATCAGGCAGATCGGGAGTGCGTTGGCTGGACCATGGTGCGCAAGATCGCCTGCGAGCCGGGCTCAACCTCTTGTGACCAGGTCAAGGTGGGCAGCAATACTTGCCTCCTCCACCATCGCTTTGAGAGCGAAGGATCCTATCAAAGTGAAGCATGCGTCTCTGGAAAGCTTCTCAAACGCGACCTTGTTCTGGGCAAGCGCAAAAACAAAGGCTCCACCTCCTCCTCCTCCTCCTCGACGTCCGATGGCACCGACTTTGACCTCAACGCAACAGATAGCACCGACAATGATGCTGACTTTTACGACAATGGAACGCTTGGATCGTCGCTGACCGTCGAAGACTTTGCACGAACATGCCCGGCTCGCTTTGCAGCCGTAGGGGACGTCAAACGACCTCTTCGCGTCTTTGTTGCTTGCCTTCAGGCAAGTGGATGCACGCTCCTCTCCTATCTCTTGGCGCAACGTGACCGCACGGCATCCATTCTCGATGTCGGCGTGCGCCAGGAGCTTCCGCCGGCCTCATTTTACAAGTTTGCGGAGGCAGGCTATCCCAATATTGATACGATTGTACTCAAGTACCCCATGCGAGGCAGCGACGCCATCAGCCCAGACGCCTGGATTGCCAATGTCAAGGACAGGTTCAAACCCGACGTGACTCTTTTGTTCCTCCGAAACCCTGTCGACATGTATTTGCACCTTATCAACCACATTGGCACCAACTTTGCAAACGCCATTCCTAGCGATGCTGATCTTGCCCGCTGCGAGGCACTCAAGGGTGACGACTCGTACGGTCTCACCTGCGGATCCCCCGAATCCAAACTACGTGCCATCAACCAGGTCTATCGCGACCGAGATGCTCTTGGTGTCTCCGCCATTGTACGTTTTGAAGACATTTGCGACGATCGCCTGATGCTCAAGGAAACGCTTCAAGGAGCCGGAATCTGTATCGACGAGGCCGATTTGCGACAGCCCAAATGGAGTGTGGTAGATGTCATGCGCTTTTCCCTCAAGTACTTCCCAAGCGGAAAGAGCAAGGGAGGTATTTTCTGGGGCCCTGGTGATCTTCGAAATACCTTTCACAATCTTGCAGGCGATCGGGAGTCCGAAGAGAGAGCCTACCGCCTCTGCAAAAAAGAACTCTCGACCAATGTTCGAATCAAATTGCTCGCACACTCGGTTGCACCCTTTTCCGGAATGTCTCTTTCCGACGTGGACGACGTTGTCGCAAAGGCGGCCCCGGATATTGTTGAAGCGTACAAAGTGTGACTTACTGCAAGGCAAGGCGATCAATTCAACTGATGCGACGGTGACGGCCGAGAAAGCTTTTCAAGGAAACGAACAGATTTTGAGCCCGGACATGTAGTGCACGCGAGGACCTTTTCTTTTTCTTTCCTTTTTTGAAATTTTCTAGAGGCCTCGCACGGTGAAGACGGACATCCGACTTTTTTGATCATCAACAAGATCACGCGTTGCGTTATGCGCTTCTCGCGATGCGATGACGATAGTCAAGCTTCATTGTGCAGTTCGCGCTTCGGGTCATGCTCATGCCGAAACAGAAAAGCGGACGAGACATGTTTATTGAAACCAAGCAATGTTTGGGGACGGATTAGACACTTTGCGACCGAGCAACAATCATCGACCTCATTGCTGTGGCATTGTCATCCTCTCCGAATACATAATATACTTTCACACGCAAACGTAGCATAGATGACGTAAACGTAAAGTCAAACAAAATAATAAATAACACTGAGGGTATTTTTTTTCATACAACAGATAATTACAGGCACGTGATGTTTTGTCGCTCGCTCGCTCGCTCGGTCAGCGATGCGAGCGCTCTTCACGGAGAATAACTTTCCAGACAATACTCAATGCAGCCGATGCACTTTCGGCCGAAGAACTTGTCGTAGAAGCGGCCTGGTGCGGCATCAAATCTGCGAGGCGCTTTTCAAGGCGTGCGTGAACCCGCGAAGCAAGATCAACGTGATCTTCGACAGCAACCACACCCGGAACGAGAGGTTCGATGGATTGGGCCGCAGAACCCTGAAGCACAAGCGAGCAACCTGCAAAAAGAGCCTCGCGAGCATTGTGCACACCTTTGAAGCGACTCACGGACAAGGATCCACCAATGAAAGCCACATCAACGTAACGGTAGAGATGTGCAAGAATTCCAAGCGAATCCACAATGATAATGCACGACGATCGCCGCAAGTTTTGAAGCTGCGCGTCCTGATGCGCAAGCTCACTCCATAAAAACACCATCGGTTCAATTTCCACGTCTGCAAGCGCTCGACGAACATCTTGCAAAGCGTCTGGACATCGCTCGGGGTGGCGCGGGGCAACAAAGGTAACAAGATTGGTATGTCCATAGCGCGAGGAAATTAGCTCCGCATGCGCCTTTGCAAGCTCCATCTCCTCGCCTGCATGCGTGGACCCGGCAATCCACGCTCGCTGTCGCACCGTTGATGCAATGGGCATGAGGACCTTGTCAACGCTTTGCACAGCCGATTTCTCTTGAAATGCGAATGGATCATCCGTTTTCAGATCAACAACCGCGTCAATGAGTGGCGACGGCTTTCTTGTGGATACCGGTCCAGGCGCAGCACGCAAAGCAGTCTCGATGCGCTTTGCGTCTTGGTCGGAGCGCGCGACAATTGCGTCAAAACAGCCAAGAGTGGATGCAAGCAGCGCTCGAGACCACGAAAAGAGTTGCCAGCGAGTCATCGAGCGCTGCGATAATTTTGCATTGACAAGGATCATGGGTGTCTGACGCTCGTGCAGAGCGTGCAAGGTACACGGCCAGAACTCGGATTCGACCCATATAACGAGGTCAGGTTCCCAGGCCTCGAGAAAGCAATTGACACGATGCGGAAAGTCGAGTGGCGCCAGTCCAAACGAGACTCGTTCCATCGCGTCCGGTTGACGCACTCGCACCCGAGAGGGCACAACGGCAAGCGCCGAAGCCGAGCTGCACGTAACAAGGACGTGCGTTTCGACATCGCGCTCCAAGAGCTTGCCAACGATACCAATGGCACAGAGTCCTTCCCCGACCGATGCAGCATGGATCCATGCCAGGTGTCCTCCACGTCGCTCGTTGCCAGCAAACTTGCGAGGCCACGGCACCTTGGCAGAGGGCCAGAGGCTAATATCTTGGGCCTTGGCACCGCGAGCAGCAGCAGCAAGCCGAGCTCGAGCTCGTCGCGAGCGAACGAGTTCTGCGAGACGCGCTCCGCCAATCCTCTCGAGCGAGGCCGCGAGCAGTCGCCACGCTCGAGCGGCCCCCATTCTCGCTTTGCTTCGATCACTTTGCTTCGATCACTTTGCTTGCTTGCTTGCTGCTCCTTGGTAAGCTTGGCAGGAACTATACTTTTGCCCTCCGAGTCCGAGACCACCCACCCCACCCACCACTCGACACCACCAGCAAATTGATTGCCTGTGGACGCTTTTGCCGGAACGCTTGGCACGCAGAGCCGAGAAACGGCTGAGCGACGCGCGAGGCAAGGCGACGCGGCTTGCAAGGGTTTTGTTCCCGCTGCAAAGGCAGGCGACGGCGAGACCATGGCGGCGTGGGATGACATCGAGTTGGACGACATGACATTCTCAGAGACGGACGACTTGTACACGTACCCGTGCCCGTGCGGAGACGAATTCTTCATCACGGTGGATGATTTGCTTGGCGCAGAGGATCTCGCGCCTTGCCCGAGCTGCTCGCTCCTCATCCGTGTTGTCTACGATCCCGAGGCCTTTCTGGAGAGCATCGAGCTCGAGGAAGAGGAACACGAGGAGCACGAGAAGGACGAGGACAAGGCGAAAAGTGCAGAAAATGTCAGCAATGAAGAAGGGAAAGACGTCATCCAGGATGATACCCAAGAAAAGGCAAATGGCGCAGATGTCATGCCGCCGACCTTGCCAAACTCCTCCAGCGCAACCGAAACCGCAGAAAGTGAGGTCGTGTCGGCGCTCGATAAACTGGAGCTCGCAGATGAGGCAGGTGGACCGCGTGACGTTGATGTTGTGGACATTTAACAGTCACAAGCAACATCACTCTCGTTTCAACGGAAAGTCTTTCATGCACAACGTCAAGCGCGTGAGTACCAAACTGAAACACCAAGGAGCAAAAGGAGGATGCTCGCGCAGGAGAAGATATGTTTTTATCTTCATCTGAGACAGCACGCGTCACCCATCGTCATCGCCTTCGGCATCATTTTTAGCATTTAAACGGCAACGTTTGCATTGCTTGCGTTTGCTGAAGAGCGAGACGAAAATGAATATTTATTAAACCTTTTCCGGAAAAAGCACTTCACTTGTGGAGCAGATCGCACACGCAAGACTTTTAAACCAATTCAGTTTACCGCGTCAATCTGGGAGAGCGCAATGGCGAGTGCAATCTGAGGAACCAAATCCGCCTCGACAGTGTTCACGACGGACGACGCCGTATGAATCCCCCATGGCAAGGATACCTGCAAGACGCCCCAGAGGTGTTTTTCATTGTGCCCGATCGAGACCGCATAGATGGGTGCTGCAATGAGTGCAAGGCCCTCGGTCTCTAGATCAATATTTGCATTGAAACGTGGATCGTTGTATGCATCTTCGAGACAAAGAGCAAGGCCAGAACGTACAACGTCGCCTGCAAGACCCGAGTTGGCGACGCACGAACTGCGATTCATGGAGTCCCAATCGTCGTGAAGAAGTCTCGCATAGGATGCAACAGGGACCCAATGCAAGGTTCCTGGTGCCTGAGAGTCCGAAGCAGAGGGTGCTCTTCGTGCAAAAATGCGACAGCGACGTGCGCCCGGCAGCGTTTCAACGACCTGGATTTCGAGCCGGCGAAAAAGTTCGCACTTGGCGCCTTCTGTTTTACGGGCCGAAGGCGGCGCTCCAAGTGATCGGGCGAGGCTGCGCGGAAAGTGCAACATGGCCTGGATTGCGTTGTCATGAGAGCGCATGTGCTGCATGACGCGAATGTTCTCCAAGACCCAGAGCGCGGCATGCGCAAAGAGACTGAGCGCCAGGACCTGGGCATCGGAAAAAGTTCGATGTGAGGTTGGGTGGGACTTTGACGCCGACTTGCTGGCCTGTAGAATGGCTACTGGCTGGTCCGTCTGCGGCTCCGTGGCTGCTGCAGCGGTTGAGCCATTCGAGTAGGCACTCGTGTCCCGGAAGATGGGGATCGTGGCGAGACTCTGTTTCGAGTAGCCTTCGCCTTGAGCAGATGTTCCCGCAAATTCGCGAACCGAGCCGAGATGATCGACCTTGGGATTATAGACATAGTCCGGGTTGTCTCCAAGAACACAATTGTTGAGAACAACACACTTTCCATTGCGCGCGACGTGCCCTGCAATACCACTGTCGGCCTCGTCTCGAAACGAAACCTCAACCATATTACCTTTGCGTGCACTTCGCGTCCACATATTCTCCTTGTTGTGTTCAGTGTCCATAATCCAGAGCGTGACGTGCTTTATGCCAGGGACGATTTCTTTGCATGCTTCCGAGACGTGCGCAAAGAGGTCAATGGCCGTGCGCCCAGATTGGGCCGAGACGATGGCGCGTGGGCTTTGCGAGAGATGGAAAAGTCCAGTGATGCTGGCCTGCATGTGACGGACGAGGTCAACGAGGTGGCGCGCTTGAGACTTGGAAAACGTTTGAGCGCGCTTGACCGCTCGTGACATCTCTTCGTCTGCTTCTGCTGCAGACATTGTAGCGCCATGTTTCGCATCGTCGCCGCTCATGGCAGAGGCGAGAAGAGGCACTTTTGTGGTCGCCTTGGTGTCGGAATCAACTGAGGTCTCAATATGGAGCTGGTGCGAGATGCCGAGTTTGACGTAAAGGTCGTAGAGGAGCTTGGGCATGGTATCGAGGGCATCGATGTCACCATCCATGTCGGATTGCAGGGAATCGACGACCTCGAGGTCCGCCGCAGTCTCGAGAGCACGGCGTGCTTCGGGATGCGTGACAACTGTGCTCGCTTTTCTTGCGAGGCTTGCTCGCTGTCCTGCGTGACCGTGCGCAACAACGGTTCCTCGTCTGGTCCCGGGGAGTGTTGTCCTTACTGAAGGCAAGGTTGTTTTCCGCCGCGACACTGCTGCCCCAGGCGCGAGATCGCTCAGCGTTGCAGTACTCTGTTCCTTTGCGAAGCGGTTTTGAAAGGCGAGCTCGCGAACTTGGTTGCGCAAGTCTTCACATGTATTTTGCAAAGCAGCGAGCTGCTTGGCGGTGACTTGAGCACGCGCGAGAGCCTCGTTGCGTTCCGCCGTGAGAACATGGAGGGCCTTTTTGAAGGCGAGAACGTTGGTACCGCCCCAGTTAATTTTCGTTTTGGCTTGCGCATGCGCGCGACGCACGCCTTCGTCCTCGATTTGGTTTTGATGCGGAGACGCTGCTGGCCCAGGTGCGTCTTCAGGAATGACTTTTGATGAAGCGCTCGGAAGATGGACAGCAGCCGCAAGGGAAGCTTCATCAACCTTCGAGGCGGCAATCGCGCCAATGAGATTTTCGCTACGGAGGGACACCTTGTCCACACGAGCTTCCATGGCCTTTAGCTGGTGCGAATGCTGCTTTGCCTCTTGTCGAAGTCGTGTGACTTCCTGGTGCAGCGATACATTGTCTTCGCGAAGACGTTCATTTCGAATGAGGAGTGTCTCTGCGTCCAGCTCCCGTTTACGCTGCTCACGAATCGCGAGTTTGGCTGCATAAATGGTGCCGCCATTGGTGTTCGAAGTCGATGGCGCTGCTTTGGCTCTAGCAATCGCGTCAAAGGCTTGTGCGCGGGGGTGCGGCGTGGTGAAGGGGAGACTCGGTGCCGACCCGCAATGCCGCAGGTTAGTCGTCATGTTCGCGCAGCGTTTGCGCGCGCGATCAACCTCGCTATAGATTTGTCCATGCACGCGCTCAAGAGGGCCTTTTATTGTCAAGCACTTGGTTGGTTCTCTCTCTTTCTCTCTCTTAGGAAACAAAGAAAGAAAGAAAGTCAAGAAGACAATCTGGTTCGGAAACGAAAAAAATACTACTCGTAGTAATTCGCGTTCCGCAACGGATCACTCGCTATCCCATATAATCTATTACGGCAGGCATGCCGTGGGAGGGGAGGGCGCGCCGCCAGGTCAATCGAATGATCGCAAATGTTTCAGAACTGCGATGCTCGCTCGTGTTTATTTGGAATGATTGCTCTTAGCTCTTGACGCTGCGAAGGACTAGGTTTTTGATGTTGGGGAATTAGATTTCTGATATCAATGTCTCTTTTGATGCGTTCTTCTGGATGATGGATGATGAGGAGGAGCAAAGAAGTGCGATGAGAAATTTGTCGTTGTTTTTTGAGCCTCGGATGTGAACAGTTTACTTGGCGAGTTGTGGAAATATTTTATTTGTTCTGATTATTGATGTTCAGGTTTGCCCTTGATGTTTGCTGTGTAGTACCCTGACGCTGCTGAAGATTAGACTTTGACGTGGTACTTGGTTTTGATGACGATGATGATGATGATGATGATGATGAGGAGGAGGAGGAGGAGGAGGAGGAAGAGGAAGAGGAGGAGGAAGAAGTGGAGGCAAATGAGGATGCAGTTACGAAAAGCCGTGGCGGATCGGGCGCGGCCATTGTCTTTTGGGCCTCGGATGAAAGTATTTTGCGAGACGTGTCGTCCTCCTCTCGCGTGGAGTCATGATGTGCGGCAGACGTTGCACTTGCAATTGAAGAGAGCGTCGTCTGCGGTGGGGGTGACCCGGAAGGACTCTGGGGGCCTCGGGAGGCGGAGGGTGAAAAGGGCGGGCGACGCGATCCACAGGGAAACTTTGCGAGTCGATGCTTGTTGAGATGAGCCTTTTGACCGAAAGAACTTCCACAGTCTTGGCAACGATAAGGTCTATCTCGCACATGGACGGTTTTACGATGCTTTGTAAGCGCGGACTTCTCGCCAAAGCTCTTGCCACATTCATCGCAAAAGTGTGACTTTATGCCGAAATGGACTGTGCGAATATGTGTTTGAAGATGCTGCTTGTAGTTGCAGATTCTGGGACAGAGGTCGCATGGGAATCCTTCATGGATTCTCCGGATAGGACGCAATCTTCGAAGTTCTTCAATCTTTTCAGGACTTTGCAAAAGGGGAGCAAGATCCTCGAGACAGTCATGAGACCCAAGAATTGATGCGAGCGCTGAGAGATCAACCCCAAGCACAGAGAATTTTTGCATGGTGGCCAACGCCTCGCGTCCCGGCAGGTGACTATGGCGACGACGGCGTGGAGATGCTTCATGGCTGAAGAGGGCGTTTGATGGGCTCGTGCCTGGCACACTTATGGACCTCCTTTGCTGCGCGTTTGGTAGTTCTTCCTCGCGTTTTCGTTTGCGGGGGAAGGCCGACGTAGGCGAGTTCGAAGCAGATGCGCCGGTATTCGAAGAAGCAATCACCTGGCTTGTCGTCGATGGCGGTGTTGTTCCGGATGCACCCGGGGTTGCAGCAGACAAATTCCTGACATTGCGTGTGCTACTGTACGCGGGGTGTTGCCTTTCCTGTTGCGAGACGCTGACAAGACCTTGTGTATGGGATGCCAAGGGTATTTCCGCGAGGGCACGATTTGGAGCAACGCCTGGATCCGCAAGATCTACCGCACGAGCGGGCAGTTCGGACATTCGAAGGTGCTCGAGACGTGCACGAATAAATGTTGCTGGGTGCTGGTGCTGGTGCTGTTGCTGGTATTGGTGTATGAGATGTTGCGGGGAGAAGGGTGGCTGTGAAGGGCTGTTGACGAAGTGTGGTGCGGCACTAGGGTCGTGCGCGTGTGCGTGCAACGGCGGAGGCTGCTGGACTTGTGGGGGCTGATGTCTGCTGTTGGGTTCCATCGTTGATATAGGGAGTCGCGAGAGGACCTGTGGAGGCACGGATGGTGGTGCACCGACGTTCTGGTGCGATGGAGCAAAGTACGGCAGCGTTGATGAAGAGGTGCTGGCGCTTGGGGGAAGACTTGGGGATGACATGGACGCAGACATGGAGGTTGACGAGGCTGGTGCGTTGTGTGGGGGTTGTTGTTGTGGTCGGGCGATGAGTCTCGCCTGGTCTGCCTGATTCAAGGCGAGGAAGCTTTCCGCATGTGATGAGATGAGCTGTGCGGCGGAGGGGTTCATGCCTGTGCCTAGATTGAAGTGATGTGAGAAGCGGGGGACATCGCGCTGTTGCGCATGCAAGTGGTGCATGTACTGGGCTTGCAGCGAGGGTGAAGATGGGGGCACAGGAGAAATCTGTTGTTGCGTGCTGGGTGTGCTTGCCGTTCTTGCTGTTGCTGTTGCTGTTGCTGTTGCTGTTGCTGTTACTGGTGCAGGCATCGCCGCCGTGGCTGCTGCAACCGCAGGAGTGGCGGAGGTTGTGGAGATGGTGTTGGGATGTCCAGAGGATGAAGGTGAAAAAGCATGAGTTTGCGGCTGTGTAGGGTGGAGGTATGTCTGCGAAGATGCTTGAGGGGCAAAGACACTCGAGCGCAGGTGAAAGAGGGGCGAGAATGAGCTGCCGTAGGCTGAAGTTGCAGGGTTCGTGGGTTCGCATACGATGGAGGACATTGGGTCGGACGGTGGGGCGGGAGGTCGTGCACTGGGTACCGCTGCTGATGATGTTGATGCGGCCGCTGCCGCTGCCGCTGCCGCTGCTGCTGCGCGTGCACGCGCGAGCAATTCGCTCTCTTCGCTGTCCAAGCCGGAGTGCCTCGAAGTCTCTTGCTTGATGGTGGGCCTGTCTGGGTGCATAACCCTTTGCACAGGCTTCGGTTTTGGCCTAGGGCCTGTTCGCTCGACTGGTACCTCGGAGAGGCTGCGTTGTCGAATTGATGTGGCTGTTTGCTCCCTTTTGGTCAACTTCGAAATCGAGCGAGGCTTCACGACCAGGCCGTAGAAAAAAAGTAAAGACGGGAAGGAAGAAAAAACGAACGAAGAAATGGGATCGCAGAGGGAGCGAAAATGTGCCAACTTGTACGCGTCCGAGGGGGAAAGACAAGCGCTAGCTAGCTAGCTAGCTAGCTTAGCTACCTAGGTACCTAGCTTCGCTAGCTAGCTCAGCTAGATTGGTGCAGGCTGCTTGGAAGACGCGTTGCGTTTCCTGCGTATCTTGCTTTTGTGTGTTCCCCGATTGAGTGCGCGAGCAAACGATCCAAGTGGACCTTTTTGTTGCGCTAGCTTGCGATCCGAGGGAGGGAGGGAGGTGGCTGCAGGAAAAAAAAAGAAAGGATAGCGAAAAGGAGCAAAAGAACGTCGGAAAGAAAGCGAGAAGTGGAGTACTCGGTCGGTCTTGCTGCGCGCTGGGGCACACACAGGCCGTGTTCTTTTTCTTACTCGCTCCCGCGCGCACGCAGTCGAGAGTCAGGTAGATGGAATTAGCGAGGGAGATGTAGCCTAGCGCGAAAGCACCCTAGGGTTGCGCTAGGTTGCGATCTGGAGGCTCTCGTTTTGTTTTCCAGATGGGGACAGCTAAGCAAGGAAGCTCTCTCTGGTCGCCAATCTTGTCGTGCCCTGATCGTCCACTTGCGCGCAGTGTTAAGGACCTCTCTCTCTCTCTCTCTCTCTCTCTCTCTCTCTCTTGCGCGCGCGCGTGCACAGTCGAAACAATTTCGACGGTGACTCGTTCAAGGTGTCAGTCAACGTGCAACGTGCGCTGCTGCGCTGCGCCTCGCACGATCGGCTGACTCGATGGCGCAATTTACGCGCAATTTCTGCAGGGGCAAGGTGTCGATCGTCGACACCGCTCGCGCGTCAATACTATACTCTCGAGCCTCTGTCCACCGCCCGGACCCGGCCTCGGACCCGGCCTCGGACCCGGCCTTGGCTTTTCCTTGGGCGTGCGAGCGGCCTTTGCTGGGCCTGGCTGGCTCGTGACCTCGTCGCAGCCAAGTCTTGACTGTGGCGCGGCGCAAAGTGCTCACGCCTCGCTCTCTCCCCTCACCCGCTCGCAGTCCGTTGTGCGCGCTCACACCGCGGCCGGCCGATCGAGTCTTGGCTTGGCTTGGCTTGGCTTGGCTTGGCTTGGCTTGCGAGGCGAGGCCGCGCGAATTTCGATGTCGCTGTGCCGCGCTGGACGCGGACCGCCGCTTGACGGAGGCGTGCCGTGTGCAGAAAGGGAGCACGGGGTTCGCTGGCTGCCTGTGTGCACGCTCCGCTCTGGAAGCCGGCGAGGTGGTACTAACTACTCTGCAAATGCGGGATGCGGAAGCTGGAATCGGTCGGTCGATGAGGCTGCCTGTCAGGAGATTGGTTGATCGATCAATGGATACTTGGATGGATGCTTGTTGGTTGGTTGGGCGGTGGTCGCTTGGCCGGTCGATCGAGAATCTCTATAACTACCTGTCGTGAGGAAGTAAGAGCCGCGGGCTGCTGCCTTTGCTTGCTTGCTCGCTTGCTTGCTTGCTTGCTTGGGTGTTTGCGCCAGGATTCCTTGTGACCTCGTTTCCGGCTGCGCACCACTGCGCGCGCTGTCGACCGAGTCAGGGAGGCGACAACCCCAAAAATGCACGAGCGATGAGAATGGGGTGGATGAAGGAATGAACGAGAGGATGAACGAACAAACGACCGAACGTATGCACTAACGCGTAGGATCCGCGGGGATGTCGCCACCTCTCGGCTGCCTGCTTCTCGGGGATGGGCACGTGCCGCTGCGCAGACCGATGAACGCGTTGACAAGTGAAAGAATGAATAAACGTACGTACGAACGAACGAACGAATGGATCTCCGGAGCCTGCTACCTTTCGCTCGACGGCACAACGACCCGCTCGCTCGCCTCTTCGCTCGTCCGCGTCTCGCTCGCCTCGCGGCTTTCCCCGTCCCTCTTTCTCGGCCTCGCCCTGCAAATTCTCGAGCGGCTCCTGTACGCGAACGACCCGTCTGTCAAGCCTCGGAGCGACGCGGCTTGGCTTCGCTTGGCCTGGCCTTTCCCTGCCGCGCGACTCGGCCTTCTCGCTGTCTCGCTCCTGGGCCGCGGCGCGGGCTCCGCCATGCGCGCTCGCGCCCGGGTCTCCGGCCTCGCCGGGTGGTCTTGGCCGCCTGCCGCGGACCTGCTCTCGAGCGCCGGCTCCGCCACGACGCGTAGCCGAGTGGCTCTCCGGTCCAGCACGAGGGCGCTCTCTCGCTCGGTGCGACCGCCGCCGCGTCAGGCGCCACGCCGCGCTCGCGCGAAGCCGCCTCGGACTCGGCCGCCCGGCCTCGGAGCGGGGCGCGGGCTCTCTCGCGGCTGCGAGGCCGTCGCGCTGGGCCGCTGCCGGGGCGGGAGGAGGAGATGGAGATGGAGATGGAGATAGATGGACGTCGACGATCGCCCGCTCCAGCGGCCTGACTGACGGAGCTCGAACTCCGCAGGCACGAGACGCGTGCGACCTTTTGGCCTCGCAGGCACGACAGAACTCGACGGGCCGCGCCGCGCCTCAAGCGAGCGCCCGGTCAACTGACTGGGTGGGTGGGTGGGTGGATTTTGTTGGTGGGGCTCGCGCAGTCGAGTCGAGATGGGATGAAATGCGATTGCGGCTGCCACGACGCTTCGAGCGAGCTCTGTTTCTTTCTCTCTCCCTCGCGCGCGGGCGCGGTCGAAGGGGCGAACGCGGTGGCGAAGAGCCTCGGGCCGGCCAGGAGTGGAGGTGGCCAACGTCCGAGGCCGAGCACGAGCTGGCCGGAGCCGGCTGGAGCTGGCTGGCGCTCGTGATGGCGGTTCGCCGGAGAGAAGGAAAGAACGAAAGCGTGTCTGCGTCGGGTCTCGGAACACCACCTCCAACCAACCTGGACGGTCACGCCCGGGAACGTGACGATGCAAGCAAGAGAACCCACCCCCCCCTGACGAAGCCAAGGCGAAGCGCAAAGCTTGCTCGCCCACTCGCTCGCGCGCGCGACGGCGTGGACCCGCTCGGCTGGCGAACAGGGAGTGTCACGCTTGGAGCTCTGCTTGCTTGCCTGCTTGCTTGCCCGCTTGCTTGCTGCTTGAGCACTTGTCTCGTCGCTTCCTCAAGGAGGATGAAAGGCTCCGCCTCGCTTGTCGTTAGGCTCTCGCAAAGGAGCCCGCGCGCCGCGACCTCGACCGACCTCGCCCTGGCAGTGCCTTCGTCTCTCGCCGTGCTGCGCTACGCTACGCTGCGCTGCGCTGCGCTGCGCTGCGCTGCGCTGCGCTGCGCTGCCCCGCGCCGCTTGAGGTCTGCTCCAGCCTTTTACTTGAGCTTGGTTGAACTCGCTGTCAATCAAGCTCCTCCCGTCTCTCTCCTTATTCTTTTCTTCCTTTTCTATTTTGAACTTCGCCCACTTTTTCCCCGTCGCGTCCCGCAGCCGATGCGCTACGCTTCTCGCTCTCCCTCGCAATGGCCCCACCACTCCTCACCACAGTTCTCCGGAGCTGCGGGGGAATGGCTCGACTGCCAGCCAGCCGACCGTCCACAATAAGCTTTTAGTCTCCCACAGCCAACCAGCCAACCAGCCGGTCGGTCGCTCGGTCTCTCTCTCCCTCCCTGTCCCTGTCCGTCGCTGGTGTCTGTCTGTCTGTCTGTCTGTTGGCCGGGCGGTCAGGATAACCGGCCACGCTTCTGGACCCGCCCCGCCCCCACGCGTCGTGGGAGTGCGGGGAACACCTTTTCGCTGCGGGATTGCGGCGGGATACCGGAAAAATGTTGGTGCGTGTGAAGAAGCAAAACGAAGCTGTGGGCAGGAAGACGCCGGAGAAGGGCACGAACGAGCGAAAGAAGCGAAGAAAAGAAAGGAAAAGAAAAGAAAAGAAAGAAAAGAAAAGAAAAGAAAAGAAAGGGAAGAAAGCGACTGCAAGCGAGTGAGTGAACAAACGGAAGAACGAAAAGAAGGCCTGCGATGGATCGATCGATGGATCGATCGATGGATCGATCGATGGATCGATCGATGGATCGATCGATCGACGCCCCAGTCGATGCGAGCAAGGCGGCAAGCGGAACTAGCTGGCAAGCTGCGCGCACGTCCGTCGTTCGCTCGCTCGCTCGCTCGTGCGAGGCAGCCGCGCCAGGCGCTCGCTTCCTCCTCCCGCGGCTGCCTTCGTGCGACGCAAGGAACGAACGAGAGCCAGGAGAATGGAATGACGGATGAACGGGAGAGCCCAGACTCGGCCAGGTCTGGCTTGGACGTCAACGCTCCGTGCGGTGCGCTCAGCCCTACAGGCGGCCGGTCGCGGTCTCCCCGCGCTGCTGCTGCCTGCCCGCCTGCCCGCCTGCCCGCCTGCCCGCCTGCCTGCGCTGCGCGCGCGTCGCGGTCCGTGTCGAGGGCTGGGCGTGTCGATCGATGGGGCGCGACGCTGCCTCGTGAGAAAGGGGTTTGCTTGTCCTGCTTGCCCTCTTTTTCCGCTTTCTTGCCAAGCCTTGCGAGCTCGGACCAAGCCGCGCCAGAGCTGAAAGCTGCTACCTTTACGGCGCTTGCGTGCGTGCGAGCGTGCGTGCGTGCTTAAGTTACGGGCGCGACCCGGGGCCGAGAGCCCGTATTTCCATCCTGCCCTCGTGTCCGGTATGGCCCCTTTCGATCTCTCGCCCTTGCTGGCTCAAGCTGCACGGCGAGCAAGCTCAGCTCAGCTCCGATGACATACATTCGTTTTCCCCTGGCATGCTTGGCAGCGCGGACGGTCGAAGCGAGCGGCATTCATTCTCGTGCCCCATCCTGGAGCTCCTGCACATGATCTGATCAGTGTTGCCGACCGGCACGCGCACGCACGAACGAACGCAGGTACGCAGGCACGCAGACACGCAGGCAAGCAGGCACGCAGGGTGACAGGCAGACATGCAGACCAGTCATCACGCTGCGCTTCTGTCCCGTCATGTCGCGTCGCCTCGCCTCGCCTCGCTGCGTTGCATTGCATCGCATTGCACCGCATTGTATTGCCTTCACTATATGCTACTCCATTCCATTGCACCCGGCATGGACGCTGTACCACGATGACACCTCTCACGAAGAGTGCCGCCTCGCGCAGCGCCCCGTCCCACACATGCATGCATGCATATATACATACCCCAGCGCGGGATGGACGTGAACAGCCAGCCGCCCAGCCAACCAACCGCCCGGACTTTACCGCGAGAGCCCGGAGGCTTGGGCGCCAGCCAGCCTTGCCGGGGAAGGAAGGGCTCGTACACATTTTCTCCGCCACGCCTCGTTTTGGCATCGCGGGCCAGGCCGGACGACACCGTCGACCACCGATTGATGGATCGATCACCATCGTCTGTCACGTTGGCAGCCGGGCAACCCGGATAGGAGTCCCTGTCCAACTTGTAGGGCTTCGACTCGTACCTGCTTCCTGTCCCTGAGGGATGAATGGATAACACCGAGTTTTTGAGGGCCAACCCGGACGTGATGCTCCCATGATACCTGCCGCGAATCGCGCGCGACGGATCGAACTTCCCGGACAAGCTTCTCCTCCTTCCGCGTGCTCTTTCCAAGAACCCAAAGCTGCAAGCGAGCCTCGACATCTGCCGCTGCACGGCCTCCATCTCCGTCTCCACCTCCGCCTGCGTCATCGTCGTTGTCCTTGTCGTCATCGCGGAGGCCGCTGTCCGCTTCCGTCCTTGCCTGCGCACGCTATCGGACAGCGCGATTGCAAACCTTCGCTCGCACTGCAAACGAACCTTCGCAGGGCGCATTCGGCCGGCCGTCAACCCCTTCCCCGCATCGCATCGCGCGCGAGGGGATGTCGAAAAATTCGTTGCTGGCCGGGCGCAAGAGCGTACGACCCGCTCGCGTTGGACCCAAGCGAGCCAGCAAGCAAGCTAGCAAAACAAATGAATGAATGAACGAATGAATGAAAGCAAGAAAAAAAGACTGGAGGCTTGTTCACGGACTCGGGCGGGCGGCCCTTGCGACGGACGATGAGTCGAAGCGCGGCCTCAGAGTGACAAAAGATGTTGCAAAGCGGCGGCGTCAGTCGTCCTGCGGAGCGCGCAAGGCGAGCCTCAGTCGCCATCGCTGCGCGCGCAGCCACTCACCCCTGCGGCCCCTTTGCACGCACGCACACACACTCGCAAGCGAGTTGAAGAACATCAAGAACGCAAACAAAAGAAAGCAAGTTCGTTCAACTCCAGGGAAAAAACGAGCGGGAGGAAGAAAATTGGTGCTGCAGCTCGCTCGCTCGCTCGCTCGCCGCAGTGGGCAGCTGGCCAATACAACGACGAGGCTGGGCCAGCTCCCTCGCTCCGTCTTCGCCACGTCGCCATCCCTTGGCCCAGAATAACGCAGCACAGCGCGCCGAAGCAGCCAACCAGGAGCAGCGCGGTGGCAGCTTGCGCCCGCGAAGCCTGTGCCTGCTTCTCTCTCGCACGCCCCCACTCACCGTATATAACCCGCAGTCACTCACTCGCGCACTCGCCGGCCGGCCGCACACCCACGCGCCCCCCCACCTCGCCCCGCAATTCCTCTCGCACGCGCTCTCCGGCCGTGCACCCTCCCTCTGGTGCCTCCCTCCGGTGCCCCTTTTGCCTCGCGCTCCTTGGAAGGCCGCTGCCGCGCGCGAAGCCTGGCTACGCCCGCGAGTCGCTCGCGACGCGCCGCCACCGGGCGCAAAGCGGAAACCAGCCACGATCGATCGATCGATCGATCACGATCGATCAATGCAAATGGCCGTCGGTCGCTCGTTAGGGCAAGAACGCGCTGTGGGAAGTGTGGAGGTAGTTAGTTGGCTATGACGTGCGTGCGGACCAGCCCGGTCTACCGGGTCAAGTTATCAGTCAACTCCGGCCGCCTCGCCAGCTTCAAAAGAGCGGGAGCCTACATCCTATGCTATGGACCCGCAAGGCCGTTTCGCGGGGCGGCTGCCCAGCCGACTAGCCTGCGACCATTGCCTAGGTACGCCGGCATCGATGCGCTCTTGGCAAGCGGCGGCTTCCCCCCGTCCTGAACCCTCTCGGGATGCTCGACGGAGTTTTGGCGGGCTTGCTCCACGCGCTTTCTTCAAACATCGCGAAACGGCGAACCTAGCTGCGTGCACAAGCACCTATCTCCTTCTGCCACAGTGTGGGGAAGTAGGCTTGGGG
>KN805441.1:0-27925 GCA_000818945.1 Schizochytrium sp. CCTCC M209059
AAAAGATCGATAAGTCTGACGCGATGCAGGTGAAGACCGTGCACCTACAGGCGACGCGAAGACTGACCTAGCAGCAGCAGCTGCAGCAGCACCACCACCACCACCACCAGCGGGCTTTCAAAGTTCGGGACGGCCCATGGCACGGCGCCTGCGCCCGAGCCAACAACAGTTAGGAGCGAGACCCGCACGCGCGCGCATAGGGCAGCATGCGATTGGGCGAGCGAGGGAGCAAGCGAAAGGACCGCCGCGAGTGCAGACTGCAGCTGTCAAGATATTCTCCCACGAACGATAAATCCAAGGCAGCTGGCAACTGCTGCAGCGTGCAACCACGGGGAGCAGGCAACCGAGCCGATGACCAAACGGGTCTCCTCACTTCTTCCGTTCTCCCTCCAACTGCCACGGACTGATGCCTCGTAGTGCACACGCGCGCCGACACTACCAATGACAGATAAAGGAAAGGGGAGCAAGCGGAGCCGCATGCAAACAAGTGTCAGAGACACAGGGGTTTGACAAGAGTCGTCTTTTTGTGGTTTGACACAAATCTCTTTCATTGAATCCCTTCGTCGCTGCAGCAGCAGGAGCCGAGGCTACTGCCATGACGATCGCGCGCCGACAAAGCACGTGAGCTTGCGCAAGAGCGTAGGCAGTCTCGCGCGCAGAGTGCAGGCTGCTTCAGCAACAAGCCCACGATCGACGAGGGCGCTCGCAACGACGACCTTAGCAGCAGCAGCAGCAACAGCGGCGACGAATCTATCGACGACGACGATCCCAGCTCCGACATCATCTGATACCGCGAAAGCTGCGTTGCCGCCCTTCAAAGGATCTGGCAAGATCTCCTTCATAATTCACTCGCACCTAGCATCCACTCCGCAAAAAAGGTAAAAAATTCTGACGAGGAGACAATCTCGAGCAAAGTCAACAATGACCGCAAAAGATGGCAAATGAAAAGGCCACGTAGCAGACGCTGATGATCGCATTTGTTTCTGGCCTGGCTTGCACGCAAAAGCCAAAGCAAGAAAAGACTGGACTGTCGAGGATGTCTGTGCCACTATTGTCTTGTCAAAGAAAAACTCGCAAAAACCGGGGCTTCTACTTCGACATTCTTTTCGAGGGAAACCAACGACTTAGGGAAACCAACGACAAAGCGTGCGTCAGTCCACCCTATCGCGGCGCCTTTAACAGTCCAGCGCGCAAGTGCAGCATTGGAGAGCTCGTGGAGTCCATCTTTGCACGTTATCGAGGACAGAATCGTGACCTGACGCGCGCATGCGTCTGGCTTGACCTTTTCTCTGCCATGAGCGCTTCACGCGAGTTGCTCGGGAGGATGGGGGTCTTGAACGTGCCCCAGTATCAAAGTGGATCTTGGTCAAGGCTCAGCGAGCCCGGTTGACCGTGAAAGAAATTCACGAGTATGAGGACGCCCACTGTAATGACGCATCCGATTCAAGACAAGAGGAGCTGATGGAGGAGGACACTGCCGGCGTTGGAGACTTCGACAATGACGTTATACGGGCTTGACAAGAAGAAATGATGGGGACACTGCCGGCGTTGGAGACTTTTACAATGACATTATAGATGTCGGACGCGAGGAGGCTTCCATTGGATTAGCATTATGATCTCCGCTCAAACCGACTGCGCTTGAAAGAATTTTTCCGCACACTCGAAGAAGCAATTGGCGAGCGCAATCGTGCCGCGCATCTCTGCGAGAATGTGCTCTCGCAAGTGCACAGATTTTTAGCTCAGATCGAGAGCCTGCCGTTGGCCTGTCCAACGCCTAGGGCAAGACTTTTTCAAAAGCCACCTGAATACCCTTGCTGCCGAAGCCTGTGAGACGTGGGCCTGGCTAGCTGAGCAATAGCAATCTGTGCAGCGAATTGAGAACCAGGAATTGCTTCATCCTAACAGTGCAAAACGTCCTGGAGACGAGCTCAAGCATCTCCCGCGAATCCAACGAGGCCGTTGAGAGAAGCAGCCAAGAAAGCGTCGGCACTGTGAGAGCTCAGCGAGTGCAGCTGGCGAGTGCAGCTGTCTCGAACAGAAGACCTTTCCAAGCGTTAAAAATGCTGTCGCAGAATCTCCAAGGGCGCAAAAGGTACGAAAAGAGGCGATCTTGTTTTTGAAGCCTTTACGACGAGAGGACACGAGGACACAGCGCCTTATACAGTTCACTCAGGGAGCAAAGAGACCGGCACCATCGCAATCAGCCATTTGCGATGTACATGACAAGCCAGCGGGGCTGTGTGGGTGAGGTTTGTGCAGAGATTAAGGAGCGGGAGCTGGCCCAGCTTTCACCCGAACAACGCTGTCGAGCGTATATCACTTCGGTGGAGCCCGTATAGGACTCGAAGTAATGTCTTACGAATGAATTTATACTCGATAAGGCGGAGCTCTACCAGGACAGATCTCGCAAATCTAGCCTCGCCGGCCTTCCTTCGGGGACGACCCTCTTCAAGGTAGGTGAGACTGTGATCCGCGACTATGACCACTTCACGTCGATTTATCATAAGGAACCTGACAAATGGGCACCAATCAGCTCCTGAAAGCTCTATCCCGCCGTCCCTCGACCTCCAGAGCCCTCGGCAGCATCGTGAGGCGGTGCTACAGAGGGCCAAAATGTACCCACATCTGTCGTGTGCCCATACAAAAACCCATTACCACACCACCTACCACACACCACCACATGTCTTTATACTAGCCTTGATTACTGACACCCCGCATTTGCCACATCATAACTTTGGTATGGTGTCCGGTATTTGTAGAACCACCGGCGTGGTCTAGTAAATACAGAAAATTATGCATTTGACGTGCCGGCCGTGTCCCCAAAAGTATGAACGTTACGAAGATTATGAAGAAGATTATGAAGGTTATAGAGGTTATGGAAGTTACCAAGCTTGCCGAGGTTGCTAAAGTTTCCAAGGTTTATAAAGTTACGAAAGTTACGAAAGTTACTAAGATGAGGTTGCAAAAGTTGCCAAAGGTGCCAATGCTCGAGCCAGCCTCCATTCTCTGCAGCAACAGTCTCCGCAGCAGCAGCAGTCTTAGGCGAGCCGCGCACGCGCGCACGCCCGCGCACAAGCCAGAGTCGGAGAGCGGCCTTTGGAGGGAACGCAGGAGTGCGTTGGGCCCGAACACGCGAGCCATCGTGGGAGACTGCGGACGGGAAGTCTTTTCGGCGCGAAAAGTGGCCAAGACGCCGTCCCCTCCGCCTACTAGTAGTAGTTCCAGGCAGCGAGCGTGGTCCAGACACCAAAGCTAGACAGCGTTGCCAGCAGCAGCAGCAGCAGGCGGAAGCCCCACGCATGTTGGCGCTGCATCAGGGCCCTGCATCCTCGATGCGATATTCTTGCTACAGGCAATCTGCCCGCCCAGCGCAGCTCAGCCTAGGCCTAGTGCAGTGCAGTCTGTGTAGGCCCCGGGACATCCTACCGGATAGTTGGGTGGGTAGTACAGCCCTTTGCGATTCGAGGGGAAAAAGCTGCGGACATGTGTCCACGCCTACTTCTTTCGCGCACGTGCAGGAGAACGGCCGCCAGCCATGCTGGGCAGCGGCTGCGGCCAGCGGCGTTGTACACACGCGCACATACACACCCCGCCCCTTGGATTTTATAGGGAGAGAAGAAGAAGAAGAAGGACCTCGAAAAAATGCGCAGCACGCGCGGCGAACAATTCTTGTTTAACCCCTTCCAGCACAGTATCGTTTACAAACTACATGTCCATACGAGGCATGAGGGAGTATCCTGCAACTTTTATGCAAATGGCTTCTCTCGGCTGCAGCAGGAGTTGCGAAATCGATTCGCTGCACGAGAGCGGAGAGCGAGGTCGAGGACGCGCAGCCGCGGGGGCGAGGGGAACGGCGCTCGAGTGCGGGCAGCCGCGCGCGAGAAGGGGTGCGCGGTCTAATGAACGAAGAGGGCCGCGGCAAGTCCAGACCGTGTCTCTGTGGGACCGACCATGGTGAGGGTGAAGAGCTTGATCGCGCGCTTTAACGGAGGTCGCGTCGGCGGAGGGTACACGGAGGTTGAGGTGAACGAAGCCGCGCAGGCGGAGGCAGAGCGACAGGCTGATGTGGTGGACCAGGCAGAGGCGGAAGCGTACTTCGAACCCCCGGAGGTCCTCAGCGACCTTTCCGTCCTCATCGTACACGATCCCGCAGACGAGACCGTGGCCGAGCAGCTCGTTGATGCGATTCAGCCCCGCCTCAGCGTGCCCGTACGCACCGCGAGCACAGTTGACGAGGCAAAAGAGGAGGCCAAGGATGCCGAGGTCGCTCTTCTGCTCGTAAGCAAAGAACTAGAAGACAATTGGGAGCTCATTGAGGCCGTGGCAAACGTCCTCCCCAACTCAATTGTGCCCGTCCTTGTTGATGAAACTAAGGATACACCAGCGGACTGGAAGGGCGCGCTTGCCTGGTACATCCCCGGCGATAAATACATCAACTTTTGCAAGCCCACAAAGGACGCCGCTGATGAGGTGATAAGCGAAGCTCTTCAGGCGAAAGACCGTGCCGCAGGTGCGCCACGACACCGGAGCTTTCACGCCTTCCTCTCGCACGAGTGGGGCAAAGACAAACGGGTGCACAAGATGGCCATCGAACTCGCGTTGCGACTCCGCGACTACGGCATTGACGTCTGGCTTGATGCTGAGCAAGTGTCAGGCAGTATTCACGGAAGTATGGCTGAAGGCATTGACTCGTCCACAGTATTCCTCGTCCTCGCGAGCAAAGGGTACATGAAAAAGATCAACACAGGTGATCGGTCAGACAACTGTCTCAAGGAGTTTGAATATGCCAGCAGCAAACGCTCCAACCAAACCGTGGTTGCTGCGTTAGAGCCGGACATGGTCAGGCCCGCAACGGGGTGGACCGGCCGATTCAAGCTCGCCCTCGCAAGGCAAGCACCGGTGGATCTTTCCGAATGTTCGAATTGCAATTTTTCGGATAAGGCGATTGAACGTCTCGCCGACGCCATCAAGATGCGCATCGAAACGCCAAAGGATTCTTCTGAACTCACCCCTCTGATGTGCGACATCTATCCCCGCCTAAATCCGTGCAGCTCAGAGGCATGGGCCAAGGGCAAGGCGGAGAAGTTTACCCTCGGCACGCGGAGCTGGCTGATGAACGCGCCGAGTCGCGCCGAAAGTCGTCACTTGTACGTAGCCTGTGGCGTCGAAGCAAAAACGAGCGCCAGCCTATCTCGGTGGCAGCGTACCATTTCTTTCGTCACGATGATGGGACCGCGGCGTCACCTGCTGAAGCAATTCTAAGCATTGCTTGGCAACTGTGTCAAACCGTGCCTCATTTCCGTGAAGCACTCGGTCAAGTAAGCTTTGAGGGTCTTCGCAAAAAGACGCTGGCGGGTCTTTTCAAGACCATTCTCGTCAATCCTGCAACCAAACTCGACCCAGACCAGATGCGACAAGTGGTCGTGCTCGACGCTCTCGACGAATGCAGCAAGAGCGATGAGATTCTGCAAAAGGTCATTCGAACGTGGAAGAATACGATGCCGGCAGCTTGGTCGTGAGCACACGTCCCGAAGGCGAGATCCAGCGCGGCATCACCAACAACAGTCTTGATTCAACAGTGCTGGAGCTCAAGGACGAAGAGAACTTTCGCGACATCGAAAAGCACATCGAGCATTTGCTGTACGACATGAGCGAGGTTGTTGAACCAAAAGACGTTGCTTCTTGCGCCACGATTCTTTCCGAGCGATCCGAAGGTCTCTTTCTTTGGGCGAGCTTCCTTCCCGAGACCCTGAACCGGATGCACGAGGAGAAGCGAGGTGGATTGCTGACCTTGCAGGACATCTCTCATAAAGACGCCATTCCTAATGGGCTTGGCGGCATGTTCAAAGAGTACTTTGAGCGCCTGCGGGACAAAATGGGCGGTGACGATGCCTACCAGGCACTGCTAACTCCCATCGTAGCAGCGCGCGAACCGTTGAGCGTCGAGCAACTCACCATCATTCTTGGCAAAACCAAGAAGAAGACCAAAAAGATCGTTGGCGACGCGCGCAATCTCTTGTACAAGAGCGGCGATGGTCGTGTGGCGCTCATCCACAAGCGGATGGCAGATTGGCTGCTAAATGACGACCTGAGCGGAGATCTTGGCGTGGACATTGAAGATGGCCATATTGCCTTGGCCAAATACTGCAGCAGCTCGCGAGACGACGTTTTCTCGCTCCGTCACGCCATCTTTCACCTCGTCAAGAGCGGCGAGCAGGCTGAGGCTTTCGAGCTCCTGAATGACTTTGCATGGATAAAGAGCGCCATCTCTGTCGGTGACGATGAAGCGCAACGGCGCGCCACAATCGGAAATCTCATTCGCGACTGCGTCGAACTCGGCATCTACTTTGCGTCCGAAAGTGATACGCCCCGCTTCCTGAGCAAAGCAGTACATGCCCTCAGCTACGATCCCAATGAGCTTGCGTCGCAAGTTCTTGCGCGTCTTGGTCACGACTCGGACAATCCCTTGGTACTTAGTCTACAAACGCCTGATCAGCCATGGCTGGAGCCTACTCACGTCACCCTTGCTCACCCCCGCGACCCCTTGCTGCACGTGTTGAAGGGACACTCTCGTGAGGTCAACAGCGTGGCGATACAGGGCGACACCATCGTGTCTGGGTCTAATGGCCGGACGGTTCTCATCTGGAACGCTACGTCGGGCGAGGAGCAGCACGTGTTGGAAGGGCACTCTGATCGGGTCTTGGGCGTGGCGATACAGGGCGACACCATCGTGTCTGGGTCCAAGGACAAGACGGTGCGCATTTGGAACGCTACGTCGGGCGAGGAGCAGTACGTGTTGAAGGGGCACTCTGGTGACGTCACCAGCGTGGCGATACAGGGCGACACCATCGTGTCTGGGTCCAAGGACAAGACGGTGCGCATCTGGAACGCTACGTCGGGCGAGGAGCAGCACGTGTTGGAGGGGCACTCTGGTGATGTCTACAGCGTGGCGATACAGGGCATCACCATCGTGTCTGGGTCATGGGACGGAACGGCGCGCATCTGGAACGCTACGTCGGGCGAGGAGCAGCACGTGTTGAAAGGGCACTCTGATTGCGTCACCAGCGTGGCGATTCAGGGCGACACCATCGTTTCTGGGTCCGATGACAAGACGGTGCGCATCTGGAACGCTACGTCGGGCGAGGAGCAGCACGTGTTGGGGGGGCACTCTGGTGATGTCTACAGCGTGGCGATACAGGGTGACACCATCGTCAGTGGGTCCAGTGACAACACGGTGCGCATCTGCAACGCTATGTCGGGCGAGGAGCAGCATGTGTTGAAGGGGCACTCTGGTGATGTCTACACCGTGGCGATACAGGGCGACACCATTGTCAGTGGGTCACGGGACAACACGGTGCGCATCTGGAACGCTACGTCGAGCGAGGAGCAGCACGTGTTGGAAAGACACTCTGGTTATGTCACGAGCGTGGCGATACAGGGCGACACCATCGTGTCTGGGTCCAATGACTGGACGGTGCGCATCTGGAACGCTACGTCGGGCAAGGAGCAGCACGTGTTGGAGGGGCACTCTGATTGCGTCACCAGCGTGGCGATACAGGGCGACACCATCGTGTCTGGGTCAGGTGACATGACGGTGCGCATCTGGAACGCTAGGTCGGGCGAGGAGCAGTACGTGTTGAAGGGGCACTCTAATGACGTCACCAGCGTGGCGATACAGGGCGTTAACATCGTCAGTGGGTCCTGGGACAACACGGTGCGCATCTGGAACGCTACGTCGGGCGAGGAGCGGCACGTGTTGGAGGGGCACTCTGGTCCGGTCAGCAACGTGGCGATACAGGGCGACACCATCGTCAGTGGGTCCTTGGACAACACGGTGCGCATCTGGAACGCTACGTCGGGCGAGGAGCAGCACGTGTTGAAGGGGCACTCTGATTGCGTCACCAGCGTGGCGATACAGGGCGACACCATCGTTTCTGGGTCCGATGACAAGACGGTGCGCATCTGGAACGCTAGGTCGGGCGAGGAGCAGCACGTGTTGGAGGGGCACTTTAGTGCGGTCTACAGCGTGGCGATACAGGACGACATCATCGTATCACAGTCAAGTAATGAAACGCGGTACTGGAACGCTCGGACGGGCGAAGCACTCGACGCGGATGAGGCGGAGGCATCGATTACATCTGGAACAAACACTTTGGTGAACGTTAAGAATAGATCGCATGCGAAGCTTAGCGAAGGCATTGGCTTCACGACGGATCACGCAATTACTGACACAACTCGCCAGGGAAATGTTTACGTTATTGGCGACATAAGCGGGATGGTACAGATCTTGCATGTCCGAAGACTCGAACCTGAGACCTAATCATGTAATCATGTGGCTTTCCGCTACCGTGTGCCATGCCTGCGTGGGCGACCAAACTTAACTGCTTGTGATCACTTACTGCGACGCAGTAGTAATATTTCACTTATAAACTTTTGCTTTTTCTGTCTAACTTCCGTTTTTAATTGTTTTTATGAAGCTATATTTGCCATGAAGAGATGGACGACGGGAAATGCAACGGCGGCGTCACAAATTTTCGATGGGATGACCACAATCGTGAGGGCAGCGCACCTATTTTGGTGAAGAAACTGTATTGTCTCGAGGATCATCTAAAAGAGACTGCCGACACTTATCCAGCCATGACGACAGTGGCAATTCAATCTTCCGTCCACCCATTGTTTCGAGTGTCGTCGTCAAGTGTGCTTCGTCATCAGATCGGCATTCCTTCCTTCAAGAATAAGGCCGCAAAGAAGTTTTGGCTGGCATGAATAAGCCGCGCAAGAATTTTTACGGCATCATGACTCAAAAGAATTACAAAAATGAACATGGCAGCACGACCTGCGGAGGCTACTGGGGACCGACTTGCTCTGAGCGCCTCGAATTCTCGACTGAACTTGACCCATCTAGCCACGGCTAGACTCAAGTTCAGTTCCTGCCGCGACTCTGCCTCTCATTCCATCGCATCACCTTCTACAAAAAGCGCCCTTGGCTGATCATACCCGTAAGCGTGATATGGCGCAATGACCCATTGGCACTGGCCTGAACAATGTCCCGAAGTTGAGAGTGAGGCCGGCGCTCGTCTGCCACATACCTATTGGAAGAAGCTGCTTCGCCCTCGCGCTGCTGTCTTGTCTGAGTATATTAAAAAAGGCAGAGCAACACTGCAGGCGAGAACGGGCTTGACGATGTGGCCTTGGCCCAGCACGCACGCCTCAAAGGGCACAGTTATGCATGGCGCAGCGCATGACGGCAGTTCTCTTTGCAATGTTTTCTCGCTAGCTGGGGCATTGTGCTAAATCCTTTCGCTCACTGCGCGTTTGACACCATGATTGCAAAGCGAGCGGTCGTGGCCGCATCGACTCATTGACCTGTGCCCTGCCTGGTCGCCAGCATCGGCTTATAAACATCGACTTTCACAAAGTATAAACTTACAGACAGCATGACTGCGGGCTTGACGCGACGCGCGTCGTAAGCGCCCACAGCGTCCGGGATGCTGCGGTGGTATTTCTTTCTTGCTTGCTGCTGTTCAATCCACCGCTCAAGTCACAGGGCAGCGCGAGGCAGTCTTTCTGAAATGCGCGTCTCCATCGATACAGCCGCGTCTCGGCATCGCCGCGCGGCGGCGTCTCCGCGGCGTGTTGCAAGGCGATGATCATCTGTTCGTCCAGTTAGGGTCGAATGTGCCAGATATGCACGTATTACAGGCTTCCAGGGGAGCGTCCCTCTCATCACGCTGCATCGCGCCGGCAAGGCGAGGCGTGCTGTGGTGCAGAGCGGGCTGACTGGTATATGCCGCGCGCCGTGCAGTGCGACCCTGTTCACGTCAAGTGGGCCCTTTACGAAGGCTCTGCAAGGCTTGACCTGCAGGACAACGGTGGATGGGTGCGCTCATGACCGCGTGCCGCTACGAGCAGCCCGACACGGCCGAGTTGCTCATCGAACGCGGGGCCAAGCTTGAGCTGCAGACTAGCAATGAATACACCGCGCTCCTATATGGTGGTGTGTCAGCAGCCAAAAGGGATCGCATCACACCGCGGGTCTCCTGCGCTGCATCAAATGCGCTGCATCATATGTTCTGTTACGTGGCCGGCGCCGATCTAGATTTGAAGATCATGACGTGCTGCCGCTGGCCAAGAGAAAAACTCGCGCCAATGCCGTCGCGTTCCTGGAGTTCGCGACGGCGTCGGAGATGGCGGGGCTCCTGCTGGGCGATTTGCAGTAGCCGCGGAGTCTCGTGGTGAACTTTTACGAGGAGGGCCTGCGCACGAAGAGGATGTGCTCGGTGCTGCAGGACGTGGACCTCCAGGCGATGGGCGGGAGCTCGTCGCTGAAGCGGCGCATGATCTCGAACGAGTTCAGCTCAAACGCTGCTCAGGTCCCGCAAAAGTCGCCGCCCGGGCGCGTGTCGCGGCGGCTGGTGCGCGTGGCGCGGCGCGGCGCATTTCGGGCATTTATCAGTACACCCTGCTTTCCTCACGCTCGACTGGGGCGGGGATGGTGCAAACCACGAGTTCGTGAGCTCGGTGAACGCAAAGCTCCGAGGTCACGTAGTTTGATGAGGATCGCCTCTCTTGCGACACTGTTCAGCATCACGCAAGGCATTGAGAACTCGTGCAATGTGGTGGTCTACATCACGTAGCGGTGCATTGGAAAGCTGCAAAGCGATGATGAAGGTTTTTGCAAGGAGGAGTTTCTCGCGGCGACGCGTGTTCGCAGCACGCGCAACATGATCACCGTTGTCGTGGACCCAGCAATGCTCGACACGTCGTTGTGGCGAGGATCCCTGCAGCTCAAGCTTGATGGCCATCTTTACATCGACTTTACGACGCCAGCCAAACGCGAGGAGATCTTCCCATCTCTTTCTCTTTTGGAACGTATCAATGCTTGAGCCTGATGCATGCATCCGGAAGCGAATCTAATCTGATTCGAAGGCTATCATGAGAAACAGACGCCGCACGGGCACAATGAAATGTTATGTTTGTTCTTATAGCTGCAACGTGTGATGAAAGAGACAAGCGTCAGCTCACACGATATTCGGAGAAGCTACGGCACTTTCCGCGAAGGATGACGTTCTCTCCGAACGAAACAGCAGCAGCACCGAGGGTCTCAACGAGCATTAGAAGCTGCGTTGTCATCAGGCAGTTTCTGTGGCAGTTTGGGAACGAACAAAACCAAGCAGATCGAGTACTGTACCAATACAGAGCGTTTCGGCGATACCAAATATGAGTTCGTTGTTTCATCGCACTCTCGATTCCCAAATTATAGCTGCTACATAGATTTGCCTGGGTTATGGAGGGAACGGTTTGAAGACTAGCCTCGAATAAACACCCAATGATTACGATTTCGCGCTTACGCTACTTTTCTCAGGATGTAGGCCTCCTTGTGTCAGTGTTTATATAGTTATGTTTCCCTGATTACAGTACATTCGATCATACCACGTGGGCAACTCCTCATCTCATTCGCACTGAGCAGAAAAGTCACGTAGGGCCGGGTTAGTAGTGTGATAGGGGACTGCACGCGAAGTCCCGGTGTTGAATGTTTTTTTTTGCATTGTTTTTTTGCCGGAATTAGGTTCTGCTGTCCCGCCGAGCTTAGGCTGTAACACTTGGATAAGCAAGTTTTAGTTTGCAGACCGAGTGCTTCGACTTCTAGGTGACCTCTGCAAGTTTCGTGCCGATAATAAGGGGAAGTCGCGATTGCTTGGATTGCAAAAGCATTGAAGCTAGAGCTGGGAATTTATCTGGGTGTGGTGGTATTGTAACAAATCAAACGTAAAACTCGGCGGACTTTTTGCCGCGAATAAGCGAATGAGCTAGGGATCTCGGCATAGGTCAAATCCTTCGTTGATGAACAGAGTTTGCGTGACTGACCCGTGAAGCTCAATGATTTTCGGGCCTCTTGCTGACAGGTTTGAACAATCTCTACTTGAGGCCATGACCCTTGTTATTAAGCTGCTCTCGTACGTGCATACTTACTCTGGATTCCCCCTATACATAGCGTTGAACACGTCGGAAGCAACGTAGAAAAGAATGATGCCCATTCACTGCAGCCGCGCCATGGCGAACCATGCAGCGCACGCGCGCAATTCTTGGGACACACGCCGACGATTCGCCTTTTCAAATGCCTCACGCCTCACGCCGCACGCCGTACGCGGACAGTTGAAAGCGCACATGCCTTCAGTCGCGCTGAGTTTCCTTCTCCTCACGGTCAGGCTGTAAGACGAACTTCTTGTATTTACTGTCAGGTGCTGCGCACGTGCAACGCATTCTGCGCAACGCATTCTGCGCAACTCAAATTGTTAGCGCAACTCGAATTGTTTGCGCAACACAAATTGTTAGCGCAACACAAACTGCCGGCGCAACACAAATTGTGAGCGCAACGCGAACTGTGAGCGAAACGCAAATTGTTAGCGCAACGCAAATTGTTAGCGCAACGCAATCTGCTACTTCGCAAAAAAGTTGGCATCAGGCTATTCATGACCCACCCCATTGTGTCTGAGAAAAAAACAAGATGTGGAAGAAAAGGGCAAAAATGGCCGCAATTTCGTCTACGCCAACTTGGCCAATTTATGTCTACTGCAATTGAAGTCAAACGAGCTGACCTTGACACTCTCGTCATTCCAACCAACCAAGCCATCAATCAATCATGAATTACTAGTAAAAAAGGGGAACAAGAGGGAAATATTTCGCGTTTATCGGTTCATGAAACCTCGGCATACCCCATGATACATCTATCCTCAACGTATTGTGAAGAAATAAGACGTGCTGGGTGCAGAGAGCAGCTGTTAAAATGATATTCAAAGACAACAATCGTTCTGTTGAACAGTCATGTTGACGCGCCAACGTTTGTGTAAGGTAAATGGAATTAAAGCATTTGACTTGAGGTGGGCGGATCGGAGTTGCTGGCAAGACGCAGAATATGGAGCGCGCCGCTCTCATCGAACAGAGCAAGCGAGTCAGTCACTGCGCTGTTGGGGCTGTGCAAAAGACGCTGAACAGGATTTGGCAGCGTCATGTAGGCGCCCGTTCCGCGGTGCTCAACGCGTTTGCCGCCAGCAGACACAACCCAGAGCCTTTGTGTCTCGGCGTCGTCGTCGTCGTCGTCGCCGCCGCCGCCCCGGAGAGCTTCCTCGGACACCGCGACTCCTGCAAGAGAGTCGCTCAAGAGTTCCGAGGTTTCGCGGCTCCACTCGCGGCACGATCCGCTGCTGCAAATTGTAATGAGTTTGTCGTCATCCACCTTGACCCTTGTGACCATGCTGTCGTGGCCTTCGAGTACGGCAACACATTCGTTCGTCTCTCGAAGCCAGACGCGGGCAGTGCGGTCCTTGCTTCCCGTGAGAATGATCTCATCGTCCATGTCGACACAGCGCACGAGGCCGCGGTGGCCAACGAGCTCTTGGCTCGAAAAATTCTCTCGTGAAAAAACCTGCACTGAGCCACTCGCGAGGGCCGCGACAAGGAGTGAATTATCCATGGCCAGGTCCCAGACATCGTCGCACGGTAGCGTGCGTACGGGCAAACCGGTTTCTGCATCCCAGAACCTAATGCTGCCCTTGGCTGCGCTCACGATAAGATTTGCTCCCTTGTCGCGTCCGACAAAGGAGACTGGGTGTTCATGACGGCCCCAGGGGCGATGGACCTCGCGCAGCGTATTTTTACCCCCGGGCAGGAGCAGGGTGTTTCCGTCCACGGCAAGGTGCATTGGCGTGTTGCCTCCAAGAAAGACTTTGTGGATAAAGGCGCCCGTGGAGAGCGACCAAATGTGAATGTGCTGCGCGTCTGCCGAGACGGCGAGTCCGTCCGCCGCCACGTCAAAGGCGACAACGCCCAGCTTGTGTCCATCGTACTCGAGCAGGCAGACTGCGGTTTCTTCACTCTCCTCGTCCTCATCCTCGTTCTCCTCCTCTTCGTCTTCGTCTTCGTCATCCTCGTCGTCGTCTTCGTCCAAAGGTGGGACTACCTTCCAGATGCGAACGACACGATCATCGAGGCCGCAGGTGACAAGTGTGGCGCCATGCAGACGGACGGTCGTGAGCGAGGTCTCGCGGGTCTTGATACGCCTCCGAGGCGTGTCGTCGCCATGAGCAATATCCCCACGGTAGTGCAGGTAGGCAGCACCGTCGGCGCGGCCAACCGCGACCCAGGTATCATCAATATCGAGAGCCACGACAGGCGAGGTGGACGACTGGATGACGCGCACGCACTTGTGCGAGGCGCGCGACCAGAACATGACACAACCGTCCTTAGCCCCGCTCACAATATAGCTCTCTGTGAGGCAGACCTTGGTGACCTCGTTAGCGTGTCCGCGCAAGGTGTGCAAGCAGGCGCCCGAGGCGAGCGACCAAACCTTGATGGTGCGATCGACCGACCCGCTCACCAAGACATCATCGTCCATCGCCAGGGTGTTGCAAATGCCATCGTGGCCGCGAAAGATGCGAAGGGATTTCAAAGTGGAGCGGCTGTACACCCGAAGCGTCGAGGCGGCGTGCATGGCGACGAGATCGCCCCAGACGACCGCGGCCTGGACGTTGGTGACGGGTGCGAACTGAAAGGGTTCGAGCTCTGGGCAAGCGCTGAGGCTTGGAGCCACGGTTTGCAGCCAGACATCGGGCGCAAACTCTTCAAGGTTGACGCGCATCGGGTGCCCAGGGGGCAGACGGCCGACCATTTGCGCGGCCAGCTCCGTGGGATCGCGTTCAATGACGTCGGCAGCCTCTTCGAGTGCACGAACCACGTCGGCGCATTCACGAAGGCTAGGCGAGTTGATGACGGAGTCGTGGTCATAGGTGTCGGCGGTTTGCGTCGCTTCGACGAGAGAACCCGCCCCGCTTGAAGAGGAAAGCGAGGTCACGGACCGCCGGGGCTCAGCTTCCGGTTCGCCGCGGGGTGGCGCAAAGACATCAGATGCCGCCGCGTCGAAAAAGGTCTCCTTGCAGTCCTTGACGAAGTTGTGTGGAGACACGTTGAGCAGGCGAAAGGTGTAGCTCAAGAGCTCAAAGTCACCAATGATGCGGGCGGCCACGGAGCGCAGATTGGCGCGGCAGAGATGGTAGACAGCGTTACGGGCTGCAGTTTCGTCGTTGATATAGTTGTTGCGAAAGATGCTGGAGAGCGCGTGATGTCCCGCGAGCGGGTCGATGCGAAGATCCTCGGGGGTGTCGGGCTGCATGAGGATTTTGGCAATGGAGCTGTGGACAAAGCGGACCTTGTCCTCGACAAGGTCAAAGAGAGGGTCCATGTCTGCGATTGTGAGAAAGGGGACGGCGTCGGCGGAAAGTCGCAACGGCATCGGCTCGCGCGCCACGCAGACCGCGGCGAGCATGTCGCGGCGCATTTGCATGTCGACGCCGTCACCAACAAACTTGCGCAGGAGCATTATCAGGTACGCTGACTGGTCCGTGGGGACCTCTTTCAGGCCACGGACAGTCTTTTCTGCCGTGAGAAACCGCGCGCGCAAAAAGAGACCCCGCGCGCGCTCTCTGGCCACCGTTGCAGCGTGCCGCGGAAGGCGGGAAAGGTAGGTGCGCAGAAACAGCTCGATGTCGGCCTGGTTCTTTTGCTGCTCGAGGTCGATCTCCATCGTGACAAAGGACGCGGCCAAGGGGGGCGTCTGGCTCGAGAGGCTCACCACGGTGCCCAACCAAGGCGGCATAAAGTTGTCCCACTTGTTGTGCAAGAGGTCGAGCAGCGACCGGGCGTCATGGGGGCTAAGTTCCTCGATACCATCAAGTACAATGTACGCTTTGCCCTTGGGCTTAACGGGCAAGTACCGCAACGGTGCTGCAATCCATTTTTTGAAGAGTTGTTTGCGTCCAAGCGTTTTGGGGGGGGCTTTCTCGGCATTCTCGCGTTGCAAAATGGCGTCGAGGGCTTCGTGGAAGCCAGGGATGGTCCCGCAGAGTTGGGCTGCGAGGGTGCGTACCATGCTTTCGACGGAGCAACTCGCGGCATCTTCGCGTCGAAAGAAAAAGGCGCCGGCCACGAGTGGCGGCATATCGTAGGATAAACTCCCAAGGCTGACCACGGTGGCATTGCTGCGGCGCGAGGCGCGCATGGAGAATCGTTGCATGAGCGACTTGCGTTTGCCCGTTCCCGCCTCTTCCTCTGGACTGCCATCTGGCCTGTACATTCGGCCCGAGGCAATGCCAGGCTCCGAGGATGCGCCGTGAGAGCCAGCATCAGAGGCGACTGATGCTACTGCTGCTGATGTGGAGAATTCAGGGTCGGGAATGATGTCTTCTCCCGCTGCCGCAGTGGTGCTACTGGCTTCTCCTTGGTCATCGTCGCCGTTGTTGCTGTTGCTGTCGTTCTTGTTGCCATCATCATCATTGTTGTCGTCATCATCGTCGTCGTCGTCATTGGTCCGATGCGAGACGCTCGGCGAGGGTTTACGCGCAAAGAGCTCATCAAGAGCCTGGGCCGTCAAGGTCGTCTCGGGCTGGGACGGCACAGCTAGCTCGCGATAGGTCGACGCCGGATTGTGCAGCAGACCTCGTAGGCAGAATTGGGCGAGAAAGACGGACTTGCCCGCGCCCGAGGGCGCCTGCAGCGAGAGGCGGGCGGCGCGTTCTCCGCTCGAGACCTCGCGAAGCTTGTCGACGAGCACCGTGTGCAGCCAGCTGCGCGTGCCGGCGAGGGCCTCGTCCGAGATGCGGCGGACTGTGCGGAGCATGCTGGTCGATCTTTCCTTGTCGGCAAGATTGGCGCTCGCAGGTACGCTCTTGAGGACACCTTGATCCTCGGCCTTCTCCAAGAGGTCCATGAGCTGGTCCGTGGCCTCATAGACCTTGGCGTTGGACGTGAGGTCAACGATGGGCCTGGCGCCAAAGGCCTCGCGCAGACGGCGCGGCCACGTCTTTCTGTCCAGCAGCGAGGGGTCGAGAATGACAGGGACGGTGCGCGCCGTGCCGCGTAGCATGGTGCCCAAGGTAAAGTCGAGCATTTCCTCGGCGCCGCCGGCCGTCGTGGACGTTCCGCGGACAAAGTCCACGTACGTTTGGGTGACGAGCGGCACGAAAAAGTGGGCCAGGTCCATGGACGCGCGCGGTTCGTCCTCCTCTTCGCCCGACCTATCGAGGACCTTGACCCTCCCGTCTTCCCTCAGCGCGCTCACGAAGGCCTCGGCCAGCTGCAGGTACGCCATGTCCCCGGCAGGCGCCTCAGCCGGCGACACCCGCGACACGTACACATTCACCGCGCGCATCTCTCCTTTTCCTCCTTCTCCTCCTCCTTCTCCTCCTCCTCCTCCTCGCCCTCGCCCTCGCCTCGCCCGCCCTGCTCGTCGCGCGTCGCGTCGCGTGCACGTGCCGCGGCGGTGCGCTCTCCGCCTTCTCCTCGCGTGCCTCTCTCACTCACTCAGGCGAGAGGGACGAGAGGCACGAGCAGAGAAGGGAGGGAGGGATGCGAGGCAGCGCGACCACCTCCTCCTCCTCCTCCTGGCCGCCGTCCGCGCGAGCGAGCGAGCGAGCGAGCGAGCGAGCGAGGGAGGGAAAGGGGAGGGGGCCCGGGTAGCCGCGCGCCGGCGCGAGCGGGCCGGGCGATGCCGGGCGCGGCCTTGCCGCTGGTCTGCTGCTGCAGCTGCAGGTACAGCGAGGGGCGAGGCAAGCAAGCAAGCGAGCAAGCGAGCGAGCGAGCGAGTGCTCCTTCGCGCTCTCCCTCTCTGGGCCGCCGCGCTGGTCCTCTCCTCTCCTCTCCTGGAGAAGGCTGCTCTGCAGCTGCACCAGCCTCGAGCAGCGGCCTCAAGTCGTCGTCGAGCGGCCAGCCGGAGGAGAACGCGGACTGCGCCGTGTAGTGCCCAAGTCGGCCAGGTGGTGCAAGGAAGTGACGGCCTGGCAATGGCAACCAATGGCGACTTGAAGGTGGCTATGGCTGGCTCTGCTGGCAACAGCAGCAAACGGCGGCGGCAACTGCAACAAACGATTCGAACAATAGGGACGGACGGCCCTGCACGTGCCGCGTTGCGCGTGTGCGCGCACATGTACTATGTGTGAGTATACGTGTGCGTGTGTGCGAGTGTGCGTGGACGCGATGAGTAATGGCAAGCGACGGGCGACTTGCTACTTGTCGTGCCATCATGTTAGGTCACGACAGGCGCAGCTGCAGGCAGTGGCGGCCACTGGAGGCTTGTTTTGGAAAAGTATGGAGGCAAGCAAGCAAGCAAGCAAGCAAGCAAGCAAGCAAGCAAGCAAGCAAGCAAGCAAGCAAAGCAGTGGTAGACTATAATAGTAGAGTGGGCCGAGCAGCCAGCTGGCTGGTGGTGTATATAGAGGCAGCTGGCTGCTGGGATGCGCCAAAAGTAAAGTCAATCAAGATTGGGCTGTCGATCTGATCTTCGTCTGTTCCCTCGCTCGTATCTTCGTCTCTAGAATCTTTATCCCTTCCCATCAAGTTGCAGCTGCAGCGAGCCAACCTCTCCAACTTCGACTTCAACTTCAAAGCTAAGCTCAACCTTGCAGGCAACCTTGCAGGCTGTTCTCGGAAACTACGCCCGCGGCGGCGCGTTGCACAGCGACACCACGACGACGTCCTCCTTCCGCCTCCCGCGCAGCTGCGAGCCAGCCAGCTTGCTGCTTTTGCGGCAGCGTCTCCATCTTGTCTCTGCTCCTGCTCCCCCAAGTTCTCGCTCCCGTCTCTTCTCCCCTGCAGCACACCGCGGTCGCCTTTCTTTCCTCCGTCCGTCGGTGCCCCTCTCCGCGGGCTCCCTCGCGGCGCGATCCGCGCGGAACCCGAGGGAGGCGCGCCGAGCATTCACTGTCAACTATAACAACCCGTATAAGTTGAACGAACGATCCGGCACAACGAACTCGGAAATCCGAAGCAGCAGAACTGCAAAACAGCGGCCAGGAGCGAAGACAGCGGCCGCGGATCCCCGTCCGTGCTCGCGCTCGTTCCCTGCGTGCCTTCCTCCCTTCCTTCGCGCCTTCGTTCGTTCGGGCCAGCGCCCGCGCGCTCGGCCGCGACGCGCCTGCCGCTGCCGCGCGCCTGAACCTCGGCTTCGCAGCCACCAAGGAGGGAGGCCTGAGGAGGAAGGCCGCGAGCAGGCCTTCCCTCGCGTCGATCGCCCGGCTCTCCGCACTCGTTTCCGCCCTCCCTCCCTCCCGCCCTCGCTCCCGCCCTCGTGCGCTCTCGAGCGCCGCGAGAACGTGGCTCGGGCCGCCCGCTCTTTCGCTCGCGAGCTGCTCGGCCGGGCGGGCGAGAGACGGCGGGAGGAGGAGAGGAAGCAAGGCAAAGCAGAGTCGAGCGGGACGAGCAGCCAGCCCAGCCCAGCCCGGCCGAGCAGGCGAGCAAAGAGGCAAAGAGGCAAAGAGGCAGACAAGCAAGCGGACTTTCCTGCACGGCGAGCGCGACGCAGCGAGCGGCGGCAGCAGACACAGAAGCAGAGTCGCGTGGACGCGCGAGGCGAGACACGCCCGCCGGGACCAGGATGCAGTGCTTCCCGCTGGCCTCCTCGCTGATGTGGCTCGGCAAGCCGCGGCGCAAGGCCGAGAAGCGAGACACGGCGCTCTCGGTGGGATCATGCGACACCCTCTCGAGCCACGGGACAGGGTTCTCGAGCGGAGAAACGCGCATGCGCGGGGACAGCTGGGCCAACATGGACATGGAGAGCCTCGCCGAGCTCAGGGAGCGCGTGCTCCTGGAAAAGCAGCAGCTGGCCAAGCGCAAGCAGTCGCAGCAGAGCGGATTCGCACACGGACAGAGCCAGGTGCAGCACACAGGGGACCGATGACAAGCGGCCTTGCCCCCCCCCCCCCCCCCCCCCCCCCGCCTGAACAAGACAAAATGAACATCAATACCGCCGCAGGCTCGAGGGACAACCCGCCATGTGCGAAACCGGGTCGACGCGGGGCGAAATCATGCGAAACGAAAGTATAGTATAGCACCAACTCTACTGCAACATTACGAAACGAAACGGCCAGCCCTAGCCCAGTTGTAGTAGGCTACCACTAAAAAGCCACCATCCCATTTTTTCATTACCCATGTACTATATCCCGTTACCAAAGGCACGCGAGCAGGCCCAAACCATCTCAACAAACAACACAGAAAGGAAGAAGTCTCGTTTGCCGACAAAGTAACGTCGTAGTTACGCGTCATGGCAGCGGTGAACGGACAAAAAAAAATTAATCTTTTTCTTTATAACCGAGACAGAAAAGAGGACGCGCGAACGAGCGCGATGCTAAGACTACATGATGGGCGGCGCGCAGACGGTTTCGAAAGCAACCGACTTTTCTCTCGTTCGCCGTGCTCTGGCTTGCGACAGGCTGCACCGATCGACCGAATGGGAAACTTTTCTTGTTTCATGTGTCCCCTTTTCAAACAATGTTCAGTTGCTCGCTTCCTCCCTCAATCATTCACTTCATTCACGCACGCACACACGCACTCACAGAGGCAGATCTTCGGGACTTGACACCAAGATTGCCGGAGAGTCCGGAATGTCCTTGTCTTGAAATCGTGATGAGACGCGGCCGCGGGAAGACGAGAGCCCACTACGCGAGGAGATGCGCCTCTTCTCCTCCTCCTCTTCCTCCATCTCGTTTTCGTTTCCGTTTTTGTCATTGTCCTCCTCCTCTTCCTCGAGACCAATTTGATCTTCCCAGGAATCCACGCTCCCACTCATCGGCTCGTCACTACGGACGCGCATGAGCGCCGCCAAAGGACCTTCGTGAACGCTGTAAGATGTCGAAGAGAGATGCTTGTCAAACGGGTCGAGATACTGCATGAGCGCGTAGCGGTGAGCCGAGCCGATACCGTGTCCATATGCCAAATTAAAGCCCGTGATATCGTTGCAACGCACACTTGTGCGGCGGAACTCGCCGACACTGTTGCCTTCCTCGTCCTCCTTCATAAAAGCCACGGCAGGAACCTCTACATCGCCGCAGTCGCCGCGATTCGCGACGGCGAGCCATGTAGACTCGGGCAAAAGGGCAAGCTTGGCAACCTCCTCTTTTTGCAAATTGAGATTGCTCCAGTCAAAGCCAGCAGGGCCAGTCAAGGCGTCTGCAGAGTAAACAAGCATGAGAAATTGAAGTTCTCGTGAAGGCAATACCTCTTGCCAGCAAGCGCGCAACTTGAGCGTTGAGGGCTTCACGCTGAGACCCGTTTCCTCCATGAACTCGCGCGAAGCCCCGGCCTCGAGCGACTCACGCGCCTCAACATGACCGCCGGGGAAAACCCACAAACCATTGTAGGTTCCACCCTTGTGTCGCGTCACGCGCTGGGTGATGATCAGGTGCGGCTCGCCCTCATACATGACGCGCGGAATGACCACCGCCGCCACGCGAACCACGGGAGACACGATGCCACACCGCATGAGCGGCTTCGTATACGCGTGATGACAGCGCATGAGCGTGCGAATGAGCGTACCAATTTTAGTTTGACGGTAAGAGTACGATCCAGCCGGGACAATTTGCAAGGATAGGTCATCGGTGTCATCTTCGAGAGCGTCGAGCCAGTCAAACGCATGCACCGCCGAAATGGTCACATCAAAGGTCCTGGCGTCCTGGCGCACGACCAGAAGTGGGCGATTGATGGCAACTTCGGCGCGCCGGAACATGTCCAGGCCGTAGCGTGCCAACTCCATTTCTCCACTTGGCGTTTTCACGTACACGACGGGCCGACGGTTCTCGAGAGGGCCGTCCATGAGGTCCAGCGGCAGCACCGGGTACGAGAGCTCGCGTTGCAGGGCATGCGGATTTGGGGAGAAATGCGAGGCCCGCGAGCCGAGCTGCTCCGGTGTCGGCGGGGGTCTCGGTTGGACTTTGTCAAGGTGCGACAAGATGGTTTGCGACCCGTTCTTCCTCGAGTGCGACGGTGCCGTCGACGGCGTCAGCTCCAAGCCGCTCGGCTCTTCGGCCGCGCCGGACGGCTGCCGTCGCCGCGCCGCGCTCGTGCTGGCCCTGGAGAGTCCGGTCGGCGTCGTTGCCATCCTGGCGTTTCCTTTCTCCGCTCTTTTCTCTCCTTTCCCTTCCCTTGCGCGCGAGCCCGCCTCGCCTTCTCGCAGCTTATCCTCTTTCTCCCTGTCGCCCTCCTCGTATGCTCGCGCTCTTGGCCGAGCTCGCGCTCGCGATCTCTGGACAGGTTGCGGCTCTGAATGGCCTTTTGCACGTGCTGCGCGCTCGCCCGGCCATGGTGGCTGGCACGTGCAAAGCAGGCTGCGCTTTATTTACGCTCTTCAAAAAATAGTTCCCGGCCTCCGTATACGCCACTTGCGTCCTGCGATAGCCCACTGTGCGCGCCGCGCCGCCACTGACTTATATACCTTCACTTCCTACTCTGCCACTACAACACAACGCCCCCGCGGGCCTCGTGCGTCATCACACCGCCGGAGATGCGCCCGCCCCCCCTCCGCCGCCTCGCAGCACGCGCCGCGCCGCTGCCGGCCGCAGCCAGCTCCAGGCAGGCGGGCGGGCATGCTGCCTCCGCGCGCCGCGGCCTGCGCCCGCCGCGCGGGGTCTCAGCTCAGCTCAGCTTGCCCTGGCGCTCCTCGTTCTCGTCGCCGGCGCAGTAAGTCGAACACAAGCCACGCAAGCTAGCTGAGCTAGTTATAGCTGGCTAAGCCAAGCTACGAAGCCGAGGTTGGGACGCGCTGCGCTGCGCTCGCGAACGCGAACGCAAACGCACTCGCGGACGCACACGCGGACGCGAGCGCCGCACGCGACTGCGCGCTGGCCGGTTCGTCCTCGGCCCTCGGCGCCCGTGTCGACGCGGCGCCGGCGGCGCTGCTGCCGCGCAGCGAGGAGTCGCAGAGCGCGCCCTTGAGAAACGAGGGGTGTGCGCCTTGTAATGGGAAGCCCGCCTCGCGGTCCGCAAGGCCTGAAAAGCTGTATGAGCCTTTGCAAGATTTCCGCCGCGCAAGGGGGCCTCGTGTGCTGGCTGCCGGGCGATTCGACTCGAGAATGCGGCCGCCTTGATGGCAGTGGATGCATGGTTGGAGTCGAATATCGGTCGGAGGACGCACGCAAAGGGGGATGTGGGTGGAGAGAGAGATTGTGTAATTTGCAAATTAGGACACAGAGAGAAGAATGACGCTGGATCCGAGTCCATCGACGCGTCGCCTTGCCACCCTTTTCAGCTCGCTTTTCTTCCCCTTACTGGATCTAGGGGTCAAGTGGAAAAGTGATCTGATGGGGGGAAAAGGGAAGGGGGACGGCTGTTGGCTAGAAAAAGTTGCATCCGCCGCCTCTTCTTTCCCTTTGTTAGTTCATTTGCCATCGCTTGGACTGAACTCGAAGCTAGGATGGCAGGTTAACTTGACGAAAGGAGTCGAGTCGTAGCAGAGACGAAGTTCTCCGGGCGTTCGCCCCCCTTTTCCCCCTCATCCAATAAATTGGAGAACGACAGAATAACTCGACGCACGGAGTTGAGCCGTAGCAGAGACAAAAAATATCCAAGCGATCACCTCCTTTTCACCCTCGTCCTATGTTGGAAAACGGCAGGATAACTCGACGAAAGGAGTCGAGTCGTAGCAGAGACGAAGTTCTCCGGGCGTTCGCCCCCATTTTTCCCCTCATCCAATAAATTGGAGAACGACAGAATAACTCGACGAAAGGAGTTATGTCATAGCAGAGAAAAAATTCAACTCCAAACAATCTTTTTCCTCCTCTCACCTCCTCTACTAAATTGGAAAACGACAGAATAACTCGACGCACGGAGTTGAGCCGTAGCAGAGACGTAAATATCCAAACGATCGCCCTCTTTTTATCCTAATAAACCAAAGAACGTCTTGGCGAACTACTCCTTTGATTCATTCTTGCAAGAAAACCAGACTTTTCTGTCTTGGTGAGAACCTTTGACCGAATTTTTTTTTTAATCTTAGATCCAAATCTTTTCATCATTGTGGCCGCCAGCCAGCCCAGCGCAAAAGCTCATTTTCCTTTTTCAAAAACGAACGAGTGAGATCGTGCTGGATCTCGTGTGTGCAGCATTAGAAAAACAGAGAGATTCGCTCTCTCTCCCCCAAGAACACGGGTTCGGAACTAAGCTTGATGTCCCGCTCTCCCGGCCAATTGGACAACATGAAAAAAAAAAGAAAAAAAAAAGGGGAAGGGGGGAAGCTTGAGACAGAAAAGTGACCAGTCCCCTTGCAGTCTCTGGGCTTTGTCGCCTTTTCTCTGATCAGCATTCCCCAGCTTGCGAGCGACTGCGAGCGGGAGAAAGATCATGCTTGTTTACCTTCTCTTTTTTTTCAATGTTTACCTTCTCTTTTTTTTTTGGGGGGGGGGGGGGGGTCCCTTTCTTGCGCTATTTATACCTCATTTGACGATTCGGAACAAGCTGAAACCAAATATTCTTTTAGATGAAAAGAACGAGAATTGATCATTACACGCATGGATCTTTTACACGCAAGCGATACAGAGACAAACGTCTCATGTTTTACACAGAAGCAATGGCCTTGTTGCCGTCGTTGTTGCTGTTGCTGCTCGCAGATGCATCAGCGTCAGCGTCTTCGACCTCGTCGTTACCCTCGTAGAGATTTGCGTCAGACCCGGCCGAAGTGGACTGGTCCTCCGAAGCGGCGCGACGAGTCGCTTCCTTGAGCTCACGAAGTTTGGCGTCCTTTGTGATGAGCAGGTAAAGTTCGAGAAAAGGATCAAGACGACCGCTCGCGCCACGCGTGGGGGCGCTCATAATAAAGCACAGGACAATTGTGACGATAATTCCGACACCCATCGCGACACCCGTCGAGTACGAACCCACACCCACGGGGATAGTGCCGACAATGATGCTAATGACGCCCGCAGTGAGCGCGTACGGGGCCTGGGTACGCACATGGCGCTGGAGGTCGCAACGGCTGGCCAAACAGCTGAGCACGGTCGTGTCGCTAATGGGCGAGCAGTGATCACCAAGCACCGAACCGGCCAGAACAGCAGCAATTGTGCCGTAAAAGATGTTGAGGTCGCCGTCGCTTGCAATCCAAGCAGGCTGCGTCACGAGCGGAAAGACGATGGTCATGACGGACCAGCTCGAGCCCGTGGCAATAGCCATAAATGCCGAGATAATAAAGGTAATCGTGGGAAGGTAATCCACGTTGAGGCCGCTGGTGATGGCCCGCGAGAACAGACGATCGCACCCGACGGTCGTCATGATTGATCCCATGGTCCACGCGAGGACGAGGACAATAACGGCCGGAAAGAGCGTTGTAAGTCCCATCAAAAAGTACTCAAAGCTCTCCACCGGCGACAGGAGCGGGCGTGCAATGTTGTCGTTCGTCGTCGCGTCGCCATCAGCCGATTCGGCACCGTTGCTGCTGGCAGCGCCGCGAGTGTCCTCCTCCGAGAGGGTCTTGCCGGCAGCAACCTTGTCGTCGACAGCCTGTTCGGTCGCCTCGGGGCCCTTGGACGAAGTCGAGGAGGAGGAGGAGGAGGAGGTCGTCTCGTTTTTAGACTTGCACGGGCGCACGAGCTCCCACAGGCCGCGGGGCGTCGGGATCGCCAGGCGGCCATTCTTGACGAATTGCACCATGTACAGGACCATGGCACACACTGCGGCTCCCACCGTACCGATGAGGAGCGCCGAATACGAGTCCGAGTTCTGAATCACAGTGAGGAAATCAGCGTCCGCATCCGAGGCGCTGCGGCCTGTAGTGACCAATACCCAAAACACGAGGAGGACCAGAACAGCAATGGGCAAGAGCATGTTGTACGCGTAGCGGGGGACGCCCTTCTTCGGCTGGATATCATTTGTGAGGCCGGCGGCGCCGTCGAAGGCGCCCTCGCCGCCATCGGTGCGACCCGAAATGAAGAGCTTGCGCTCCGCGACGAGCATGGGGCCAAAGTCGCGCTGCATGAGCGCCAGACTGAGCTGAAAGACGATGAGGTAGATCGGATAGTACCGGTATGCAATGGTCTCGAGGAAAATGGCGTAGGCACTGGAGGGGAGGCCTTCGGGACTCGTGCCGCCGTTGCTCTCTGTGATACGGTCTAGCTCCGTCTGGATCAGCGAGACCTCAAAGCCAACCCAGCTGGAAATGGGCGAGATGCTGGCAATCGGGGCGCTGGTGGCGTCAGTAATCCATGCCGTCTTCTCGCGGCTGACAAAATTGTCGAGAATAGGGCGCATTGTGTTGCCGATCACGAGCGTGTTGGTGTAGTCGTCAAAGAAAATGAGGACGCCGCTGGCCATGGCGATAACCTGCGCCCAGCGCGCATTGCGTGCGAACTTGACAATGGTGGCGGAGAGACCGTCCATGCCGCCAGTGCGCTGCATCATGGCCACAAGGCCCGAGAGGAAGAGCGAAAAGAGAATAACAAACTGGTGGCTGCTGTCGGCGACGGCCTCGAGCAGGTAGGTTTGAAAGGTGTCGATAAAGCCTTGGCGCAGGTCTCCGGCCACCATGCAGGCGCCCACAAAGATGCCCAAAATGAGGGCGATCTCCACCTTTTGCAGAGTGACGGCGACAAAGAGCACAATGATGAGCGGGACGATCGACGCGCCGGCGTTGATGGCCTGAGCCGAGGCGTCGCCGCTGGTGGTCACGTCTGCGTCGGCGAAGGTGCTGTCCAGCGAGAGGTCGGCGCTCACGGTGACAAGTCCCGTGTGATCCACAGTGACGTCACCCATGTCGATGCTGTCGGGAAGGATCCGCGATTCGTTGAGTGCCTCGGAGCCGGTGCTGTACTCTTGTCCGTCCAAAAAGAGGCGCCAGTAGAGCGCGTCGCCCTGGGCATACTCTGTGTCGAGTTCGCTCCATTCGAGCGCGGCCGTGACGGCAAAGGCCTCATCTTTGAAGAGCGTCGTGTACGCGATTTCCACCGAGGCGCTGGGCGCGTACAGGATGGGCTCCGCCCGCGCGGCGGTGGCCAGCATCAGCGTTATGGCCGCGGTGGCCAGCATCGCCGACACCATCATCATCTTCTTGCTGTTGCTTGCAGTCTTCCTCGCCGCAGCTGTTCGCATTCAAGTTCTGCTGGCCTCGGTGGTCGCTGGCGAGGCTTGTCTGCTGCGCGTCGCTCCTTCCTTCCTTTCTTCCTTTCTTCCTTCCTGTTTCCTCTGTCTTCCTCTCTGCGTTCTCTCCCTCACGCCCTCTCTCAGTGCGGAGAAAGTAGCCAGAGAGCGTGCGTGCGTGCGTGCGGTGCGGTGCGGTGCGGTGCGGTGCGATGCGATGCGAAGGAGCGTGCGTCAGCGTCGCACAACTTGCTTTGCTTTGCTTTGCTTTGCTTTTGCTTTTGCTTTGCGCCGGCCGACGAACAGATGGATGGATGGATGGATGGAAGGATGGATGGATGGATCAATGCTCGTCTGTCCTGTTTGGTCTGTCTCCTCGTTCGTCTGTCTACTAAAAGTCAGCCTGGTTGTTCGCGTGGTGCGCTCGTTCGTCCGCGTCTGCAGCTGTTGCACTGCGTGCGTCGGCTCGGCCAACCGACAGCGATAAGAAATGCAAGATCAAAGTAATGGCCCCGTGACGCTCTCCGTCGCTCCGCGATGCCTTTGCTCCGCGATGCTCCGTGTCTGTCCTTCGCGCTAGGCCGGCGCTGGCTGCCGCAGGCGGTTCCGCTCGCGCTGTAGTGGTGGTTTGTTTGGCAAGCCAGCTGGGCCCGACCGAGGCCTGGACGCCGCGCTCCGCTTCAAAAGTGGGCGCCGGCGTTGCCCTGCGCGTGCGTGCGTCCGGGCGTCCGGGCGTGCGTGCGAGCGTGCGTGGCAGCAATACGAGCAACAGCGCGCGACAGAGCGAGCACGCGAGCGCGCGGGGCTCGAGCCTCGTTGCAGGTTTTGCTTTTGCTTTTGCTTTGGATTGGAATTTGGATTTGAATTCGCACTGGAATGGGATGCCGAGTTTGAATTCTGGGATCCCGCGTTTGAATCCTGCCAGCTCTTCGCGGTCCTGCCAAAGATCGATCGCCTCGCCTCGCCTCGCCTCGCCCCGGCGGCCGCGCCGCGACGCCAGGGCGGGCAGCGTCGGCCAGCGGCTGGCGGAGGCACGCGGCGCGCG